>CACRXK020016335.1:0-11452 GCA_902702795.2 Paramuricea clavata | reverse complement strand
GTTTTCGACTATTCTGCCAACTTTTCGACACACGATTCCACAGTCCCTCGCATTTCCGACGTGTGCTGTCAACGCCTAACCCGCGAACGGGCATATTCTCCCGTACTAAAATATAACGAGGGACTGTGGAAGAGTCAGGCGTTGTACACGTGAGTTGCCCTTCTATTCCTTAACTTTTCGTCCATTATTAGCCACTTTTTTCATTTTTGAAACAGGGGCACAAAAGTAAGGCTACAGCCTTAACTTTACGTCCATTTGTAGCCACTTATTTCATTTTTGATAAAAGGGGCACAACATTTTCGTCCATTTTTAACCACTTATTTCATTTTTTATAAAGGGGCACTTAACTTTCCGTCCATTTTTGGCCACTTTTTTCATTTTTGAAAAAGGGGCAAAAAATGGCAATAAAGTAAGGCTATAGCCATAACTCTTCGTCAATTTTTAGCCACTACTTTCATTCTTGAAAAAGGGACACAAAAGTAAGGTTATTATAGCCTTAACTTTTCGTCCATTTTTAGCCACTATTTCATTTTTGAAAAAGGGTCAAAAATGACAAAGAAGTAAGGCTATAGCCCTAACTTTTCGTCCATTTTTAGCCACTTTTTTCATTGTTGAATAAAGGGGCACAAAAGTAAGGCTATAGCCTTAACTTTCGTCCATTTTTAGCCACTTATTTTTGAAAAATGGGAAAAAAAATGACAAAAAAATAAGGCTATAGCCTTAATGTTTCGTCCATTTTTAGCTACTTTTTCATTTTTGAAAAAGGGGCAAAAAATAGCAAAAAGGTAAGGCCATAGATAGCAAAAAAGTAAGGCTATAGCCTTAAGAGAGAAAGAGTTAAGTAGAATAGAATAGAATAGAATAGAAAAGGAGTTGCAGCAAGTGAAGGCGGAATGGTCTGGTGGTAAGGACTAAGTGTTGCAGACTTACTTGACTTACTAAGTTGACTTGCTTACTAACTTGACTCCACTTACTAACTTGACTTGCTGACTCACTTCACTCTACTTACTTACTAACTTGACTTACTTTACTCTACTCAAGAGAACACGTTAGAATAAGATTTGTTTATATTTTCCTCGAAAAAATAAAAAAATAATTAGTTTGGGCCATGGCACAGGCCACAGAGCACCCAAACCATTTATTTTTTTTTGAGGAAAATAAAACAAATCTTATTCTAACGTGTTTCATTGCTCTAGCAAAAATTTGAATTTACTCCGGTCTGAAAATTGTATTTTTGGAATCTACGTTCAATAGGTTTCTGTCGATACCTCATTCTTGCTGGTCTGCGAACAGGCTCTTTGAATTGAATTAGAGCCTGCCGGTTTAGTCAATAAAAATACGTCTGTGCCCATCACTGTTATTATCACAAGTTTATATAGCGCTTATAACACATAGATCTAAGCGCTTTACATTCATTAATCTAGAAATTTACAATAAAATATAACAAATTTCCTAATTATTACTTATATATACTTATAAACTTATATACATCTATAAATCATAGGCTATTTTAAACATGTGGGTCTTAAGCTTACTCTTAAATTCAGAAAAATCTGTACATGCTCTAATAGAGACAGGTAGTTTATTCCATAACTTAGGACTACTTGCGTAAAAAGCTCTACCACCGTAGCTATTTACATTAAATCTTGGTTCATTAAGTAAATTAGCTTTAGAGGATCTAAGACATCTAGAAGGTTCATAATGGCTGATCATCTCTGCAATGTTTGCGGAGCAAGTCCATTTAACGCTTTAAATGTCAATAAAATAATCTTATATATAATCCGTTGCTCGACTGGTAGCCAATGCAGCTGTATTAAAATAGGTGTAGTATGATTATACTTGTGGGATCCAGTTAACAGTCGTGCTGCAGAGTTTAGAACACGCTGTAACTTTCCAATCTGAGTTAGGAAGACCATACAACAATGCATTCGCATTGTCTAGTTTATATTATATAATACCTTATTAAATTCTAATCGTTTAATTGGCTGTTTATGGTCACGTGATATTGAATAGAAAATTCCATTTCCCAAGAGTGCAATGGAACGCGTTCCATTGCACTCTCCGCGAGTGCAATGGAATAAAACGTATAGTACAATTGCACTCTTTGTGTTTTCGATAAATCGCATCCCTCAAAATGCTTCTCATACGAATCTATTAGTCTGTTCTGGATTTTTGGTATTATATAAAACAAATAATGAATGTTTCTTCGTGCAATGGTAAGAATATTTTCATTCGGTGAAAGATGGAATGTTCCATTCAACTCGGCTGTCGCCTCGTTGAATGGAACATTCCATCTTTCACCTCATGAAAATATTCTTACCATTGCACTCATAAACATTCATTATTTGTATAATAGTTACAAAAGCATGAATAAGCTGTTCAGTAGTATGGATCGACAGGTATCTTCTAAGGGACTGTTCATTTTTTATCAGGAGGAGGGGGCTGGTGGTTTTTGCAGGGGGCCAACAGAAAAAATAGCTATGTGAAAGGGGGGAGGTCACATTTTGAGGGGGCCACCAAAACATCAATGAATACATATAATATATAAAAATCAAAGCAATCAACTATCATGCTCTTTCATTTATAAAAACTCAGAGTAAAGTTTTAGTACATGCATCAGTAGACAATTTAAATTTAAAGTACACATGAACAATTAGGAATTTTACATATTTGTGATATTTAGACATTTAGTGAATTCTAAAACGCAATTTATTTTCTTAGAAAAAAGCTTCATCTTCATGGCTGTTTATTAAAAGCTACTGGACGTGACACTGAGTATTAAGGCAATGCAAAATGTAAATCAGTTTTATTTTGTTTCTTTTGGCCAAAATGCACAAAATTGTCACTTCCGGTAACTTTATTAAACAGCCAAAAAACAATGAAGATTTGTCCTATTATAAAATGAAGTATATTGCTTTACAATTGCTTATCTTGTGACGCTTGGGTAGGACCTAGCATGACCAAAAGTCCAAGACCATATGCATGTACGGGGATCATGGGAAAAAAACTTGGAGTAGAAAGGGGGTCACTGGAAATTTCCCTGCATCTGTTGGGGGGTCGAGACGAAATTATCAATGAAAGCACCCAAAACCACCAGCCCCCTCCTCCTGATAAAAAATGAACGGTCCCTAACACGAGCAATGTTCCATAGGTGGTAAAATGCTGACTTACATATGTCATTAATATGTATAGACATTGTAAGAAATTTATCAAATGTAACACCAATGTTCAGAGCGTGGGGTGTTGGAGTAATTATATCGGAGCCCACAGTCAACACAGGGAATATAGGCTCTGCCCGGCATTTGGAACTCAAAATAAGAAGTTCCGTCTTATCAGTGTTAAGTTTTAATTTATTCTC
Source organism: Paramuricea clavata (assembly GCA_902702795.2). Classification (NCBI taxonomy): domain Eukaryota; kingdom Metazoa; phylum Cnidaria; class Anthozoa; order Malacalcyonacea; family Plexauridae; genus Paramuricea; species Paramuricea clavata. The sequence continues at coordinate 8,094 of CACRXK020016335.1, read as the reverse complement.
TGACATCCAGTTCATAATATCCACGAGGCGGGCTTCTACGCACGACTTGACTTGCTTAAGGTCATTCTGATCATTATAATTAAACGAGACATAGATTTGAGTGCCATCGGCATATAGATGAAATTTCATGCCATGAGATTGTAAAATGTCTGCTATCGGTGAAGTGTATATCAGATATAGGATAAGACCTAGGACTGATCCTTGGGGAACACCACAAAACACATCATAGCTGTCTGAAGTAGCGCCATTAACATAACTAAACAGTCTGGGAACGATCAGATAGGCAGGACCTGAACCAGTTTAATGCATCACCCTTGATGCCAAATTTAGAGTACATTCTTTGGAGCAAGATCGTATGATCCACCGTATCAAACGCAGCTGATAGATCCAATAGTAGTAGTATGACACCCGAGTTTCCATCTATCATATTTCACGTAGAATGTCGTTCTGTACACGAATAAGTGCTGTTTCACAACTATGGAATTGCTTGTAGGCAGATTGATATAGTTCTTCGAGGTCATTGCTTCGAAGATAATGCAATAGACGTAACGAAACCACCTTTTCAGTCTTGAAAAGATATAGATCTTCGAAATAAACTTTAAGTTAGAGATTGGACGAAAGTTGGACAATTCTTCATAGTCCGTGACAGACTTTTTGCGAGTCGGGTATAAAGCAGCCTTCTTACTGTCGTTCCAATTGAAGTGTTCCTCAAATATTGATTCAATACATTACCTCGGGCTGACCAATTCATTTCATCAAGTTCCTCGAGATATTCATACACTTCCTGTGAAAGAGCCAATTCCAAGTATTTGATCATTTCTGGTCACTTCCTTTCTATTTATGATTGGTTAGTTGCACAAACAACTAAGGTGATTGGTGCATTCAAACTATTCAACAGGAAGTTTACAATTATACTAGGAAGTGTATGAATATTTTGAGGAACTTGATGAAATGAATTGGTCAGCCCGAGGTAATGTATTGAATCAATATTTGAGGAACACTTCAACTGGAACGACAGTAAAGGACTATGGAACATGGCTAGTTTCCAAAGATGAATTAACAATGTCCGTGACAATCGGTAAAATCGCATCTATGTGGGAAGAAAGTACCTTTGCTGGTATTGGATCTAGCACACAGGACTTTAATTTACTCTTTTTCAGAATATCAGATAACTCCTCATTTGTGGTATAGGTGAACTCATCCAAACAGCAAGTTAGCTTTGGGTTATCCAGGTGGGAAAAACCCGGGTATTCCCTGACGATGGAGTTTGTAGTCCTTGTTTTATCTTGAAGATTTTATCGTTGAAGAAATATGCAAACTGGTTTGCTAACCTTGTGGAGGAAACGATTGATAGTCCGAAAAACTCGTCCACTATTAGTACCAGCATCTTGAACAAGTGATGAATAATATTCCATTTTCGCTTCACTGATTGTGTTCTTAACAAGGATACACTGATCAGCATATGCCTGTCTATCAACTTGTGAGCCACTTTTACGCCATCTCCGTTCCTTGCATCGTCTTACTATTTTCTGCTTCTTGATATCTTCATTATACCATGGGGCCATAGGTCGGATCGTTACGGCCTTTTTACGAAGTGGGGCATGGTTCTCCAACAATGTTGATAATACCAAATCATATTGGTCACAACGCTCCTCAAGACTAGGTGCAGGTCTTGTATATAACTCCGAGCTAAGAATGTTTTGACGAAACTTAAGTGTATCAATATCTCCAAGCTTTCGATACGAAATGCCCGACTTTACGTTACAAGGCTTAGCCAAGTCTAAATTACAATGCAACACAAAATGGTCAGAAATAACAGCGTCAAATACTTTAAGATTGTTAATAACAGTTTCACCTTTCCTGGTGATAATAAGGTCGAGTGTATGTTCACTACTGTGTGTCGGTACATTCGCATGCTGTTCAAGATTAAAAATCTGCAGAAGCTCCAAAAATTTGAGAGCATTAGAACCTCCTTCAACTACATGACAGTTAAAATCTCCTACCATTATAAGCTTTCCAGAAGCTAGAGAGATATGCTCCAGTAGCTTTGTAAATTCTTCAAGAAATGCAGAATATGTTACTTTGTTTAGGGACCATTCATTATTTATGACTGGGGGTAGGCTGGCAAAAAAAGGGGGTGGGTCATGAGGTATTTTTGACCGAAAAAGGGGGGTCACCTAAAAATATTGGTTCAGAAAGGGGGGTCCAGTTATTTATATAGTGATATTATAGTGGAGAAAAATTTGACATGTAACGATTATTGCTACCACAGGGAGCGAGCAAGGCAGCAAATTTAATTCATGTATAGCTAGCAAAATTCTCAATTTCAACAGATAGACCCAAAATGCAATGCATGAATACCCAAAATGCAATGCGGCAGCTAATATGAAAAATAATCGAACATCTACCTTATAACTTTTGCCATGAACTTGCCATAAATTTTTGTCATATTTCAATTATGTACATTTTAATAAAAAAAAATAATTAACGAGTAAGCGATGTAGCAGCCCAATAATTTGCTAATAATATTCTTTTTCCAAAATCATGCAGACCTTGTTCATTTAAATAATATACCTTTAAAATACTGACAATTGATTAATTTTAAGCAGCTACATTATCCATGCATGACAAACTGCAAAGAATGAAGATATTTCTCATACTTTCCTGCAACTTATCCAATATATAGTTAATTAAATACGCCTTCGCCCATTTAGTGCTACTAAATTGTAAATTTTGACATACTAAAATGCTGTTTTTTGATCATCAGGATTCTGTCAAATCTTCCCCAAAGTCCAGGAAATGGCATTTTAGAGACTCTAAATTTAAAAATTTCCTTGGGCCTTTGGCCCTCGCTTTCAGCTTCCCAATCAAAAAGAGCTTCCTAGCTACGGCACTGTAACCCTAACTCTAAGTCAAAAAAAATGCATGCAAAAACGCCAATATGCTTCAACTTCTTTAATTTTCATCCTGTTTCTTCTAAATTTTCCGTGAACATAGAACATATCATTCTTACAAAACGTATGGTTTTTTTTTCATTTATCAACGGGGAAACTCTGCTGGGCATGTCCCGATTGTGCTCGGCAACTTTTTTCGGCTCGAGCAACTACAAGCAACGTTTTCCTTTTTGAGCACTTTTTCCTACACTCTTAGTAGCAAAAAATGGTATGACCCCCAGCTAAAAGCCTCTTCGGCACTCTGCAGCTTAATAGGTTAACCAAAAAATCTGACAATGTCGCTAGTTAACCCATTGCGCCCCAGTGTACTCTACTTATTTTTTTACTTCTTTAACGCCAGACGATTTCACTCGTCAACAGGAAACTCTACAGCTTAATGGGTTAAATAGGCATGCATATTAATTGTTAAAAGCACAAGTAAATGAAAGATCTGATGCCTTTTACAACAAGTTTAAAGAGCTCATTTCTATACAGTACTGTACATTTATTATATTGTCGGTGGTGGTGGTTGTGGGGGGGGGGGGGTTACTATTTTTTAGAATTCATGTGAAGGGGTCATTTAATTTTTTGATGCAGGGGGTGGGGCAGGACATTTTGTTTAGTTGTTAATTGAATTTTGCCAGCCCACCCCCGGTCATAAATAATGAATAGTCCCTTAAAAAATACAGACCACATAATAAATTTGATGAATATAGCTTTAATTGTGACATTCGCTTTACTGTAATTTGTTGATCGATGTTAATACAGTATTAAATACGCGAGAAATTTTTATTTGTGAAATATAATACTGACTTATTATGCATGCTGGTGTGGGACACTGCTTGTTAGTCTGTTTAGAGATCAATATATGTTGTGTTAATGTACATATTTAGATTTACGTCGAGTCTAACTATTTTGCACTAGAGTTAAACGGTTTGTTCTCGAAGAAAACTTACGTGTTAAATAATGTGAAGCAATCAAACTCTAAGACTCTAATTAAGTAAGTGTTATATCTGCATGTGCATATCAGTGTTTATGGGTATATGATGCATATGCATATCAGTGTTTATGCCGTGGTTTATGGAAATATATATGACTATCTTCGTGTTATAAAATGTGTACTGTGTATCAGAAAACTATTTTTATAAATATTGCTGTAGGCCGAAAAAAAGGCTAAAGCGGTAATTGTCTATACCGCCTGATATACCGTATACGCATTTCCCTGAGGCTTAGAATTTTTGTACATTCATCTGAAAATGTTTATACTTTACTCTCTGCAAACCTCCTACCTATCTACAAGTTTCAAATATGATGAACTAGTGAATTAAAAGTATTTTCAAAGATAAATCATCAACAGTTGTAAGGTGAGCATTCAGTCTCTGTTTGGCAGTGTCCATATGTTTACATTGTGATTTGTGGCAACTAGTTACGTTTCAAAATCTATCAAGTATCAATAAACAAGACGCGCACTATTAGTATTAAAAATCGGCACAAAGTTTATCAACATTTGCAAACAACAAATCTATAAATGGCATATTTTAGAAACAGATAAAAGCGAAAATATACAAACGCTGACGACTGACCGGTTTGATATGAAAATATGTTTGAGAGAGAATACCCAACTTCAAACTTTAAAGTATACGATTTATTTGTTTCTTGACTTGACTGCTGATGAAATGCTACAGTGCTTTTGTAATTTAAAAGCAAACAGAAATATAAAATAGAAGTTAGCGTGCGCTTCGAACTATGTATCGTAAAATCCCACTGCTGTTATTTGAAATTTACAGTAACATTTTCAAGCACGTAATTGATACTTTGCCACTCCCCCTTGGGCAATTAATTTTTGTACAGTCACGTGACCAGACAATACCAGGGTCTTTCCCAAAAAGAGCCTGGGTACGAGGATGATCTAATGGTATGTTAGTAAAAAGTGACTTAACATCAAAGCTAGCCATTACAACATTATTAGTATTAATGTCCAGCTCACGTAATTCCTTAACAAACATAAATGTATCAGTAATAGTGTAAGTATTAGTGGAAAAAGGACGGAGAAGTGGACCAGAAACTTAGCAAGTTTGTAAGCATGAGTTCCTATAGCAGAGATGAAAGGTCTTAATGGAAAATTAGGTTTATGAACTTTAGGTAAACCATATAGAATACCTGGCCGAGAGCCAATGGGCGTAAGTTCATCATGCTGTTGTTCAGATATAAGTTCTTCATTCTTGAATTCATTAAGGAGTTTACGAATTTTGTCTTCACGTTTTACAGTTTCTTTATATATATTAGATTTCTGCATTTTTAACTGTTCGAATTTAGTGTCATCCTTAAGAATGTCAAACATTCTAGATTTGTAGTCGCTGCGGTTTATGATAACAATCCCATTTCCTTTATCCGGTTTTATCAAGTATATATCTTTGTCATTCTGGAGTGATTAATTGTTTTAAGTTCGTCATCCGCGAAGATAGATTTAGGAGGAATGTAGGTTTTATAGCCCGTCAACGCAATATCTTTAATCCGAGTTTTATTCAACTCTTCGTCGTATCCAGAATTGGTTGCTATAGTTTCCTTCTTAACCAATTTAAAAAACTTTTCAAACGGAGTGAGAATTCAAAGTCACAGAACCGCAATTTACGTGGTAGTAATGAGAAGTTGAAGACCCCGAGCTAGTAGATTTTTTTCCGTATCAGAAAGTTTACGAGACGAGTAACGTTAAAAACAACTTTGTCTGGGTCCGTTGTAGAGGATTTTGATATATCGCCGCACAAACGAAAAAGTTTTCGTGTGTTGAATTTTGTTCATGATGACGGAGTTTCTTGGTATTCTCACGCACGGTCGCAAACAGATCTGAGATGGATGGCATCAATAGTTGAAACAAGTGAGGTTAGATATGAGAGTGCTTCGTTGACCTCTAAGGACAGAACATTAATTCGCGAATGTTTATTGGATATCTCTTGGTTGAGTAACTTACGTTGACATTATAAGTACGCGTTCGAGCTACGGAGATTTCGGTTAGCAACCTTAAAGTTAACCCTATTCGTACCGGGGGTTTTTCATGTTGATATGACCGGGGGTGCGCTGATAGGGCGCACCCCTCAGAAATTCTGTCGATTAACTGCCATTATCCTATAAGTTTTATTTTTAGTAAGTTTTATCTTTCTTTAACCTAAAAATAACAAAAAAGTTAAATTCACATCCAAAATACTGTTTTTTGGCCCCATTGAATATGACCACCTATCCAAAAATGGCGAATATAGCTAATATTTTACCCATTTTGGTTATATTTTGTAAAGAGATAACAAAACATTTTGGATGTGATATTTTTTGGGTTTTTACATTCAAAAGACATACTTTTATGTTATAGCATATCTCAGATGTCCATAAACACCACTATTTTACTTTCCAAGTTGGCATTTCTGTGCCATATGAAAAGACATAAAACTGAAACTTACCAGTCTCTCATATAAACAGTCCAAATCATTTTCAAGTTTCAACATTACTGATTTTACCTTCATATCATTGTGACAGTGTCATTGTTGTATAAAATTAATAATGTTCCATTATTCTCATAGTATTCACAATTGTGCATTCTGTTGAAACTCTAGCACTTTTTTGGCATAACTTCTGTAGTGTAAACATAAAATGTTGACCAACAAAAGTTTGTAGAAAAAATACGAAATGGCAGCCATGTTTTATACCAATATACTATGCGTTACATAAAGTGTAAGGCAGGTGAGCTACGAGATACGAGCCTGCAGTATAGTTTTGAAAACACAATATTTACTTTGAAAATCATGGCAATCATTCTGGATTTTATGCAAAAGTTTTACTCTCATTTGGAACTGAATTTCTGGTACGAAAGTGTTCAATATATAATGCATCCTACAAGTTTGATTCTTGCTGAAAGGCAGGGAGATGTTATGCCTTGAAGGTACAAAGAAATATGTATGTGTATTTGAATATATAAAAATATTATAAATAAGTATTTTATATTATATAATTATAAGTATTGTATAGTATGCTATATTATATGTTATGCTATATTTTACTATTTTATATAATATATTATGAATATTTTACTTTGCAAATCATGTGTAATAATCCATATTTATATGTTCTCTAATTATATTATGTTATTTATGACCTGGGAAGTGATTGAAGCCAAAAAATACTGTCCAACCCCCATTTACCCATTTTTGGCCCCGACACCTTCTTTGACAAATGTCGCCAAACGTCCGGATAACTTTGAATTTTCAGAAAAAATTTTTCGCAGTCATGACGGCAGATGAAAAATATTAAAAGTCATGAGAGTACAGGCAAATCGGATCATTTGTTCAGGAATGACGGATAAATATTTATAGGGGTGCGCTCATTGTGCGCACCCCCGGTACAAATAGGGTTTTAACAAGTTAACAGTATATTAAACGAGAGACAAGTTAACATAAAAATTAATAAAGATATAATAAAGTTAACCGATTAGAAAATGTTTAAATAATGTTAACGTTTTAGTATCAGTAATTATGCAATGGCGAGTTAATTAGGCATTAATAGTACGAGTGATGTTTGAAATTTTGCCAAAATTGCAAGAGCCGCCACTGATTTACAAAATGACAAAATTGGATAATTCTCAATGTCAACATCATATTCTCTCGCCAAAGCTTAGTCCTGCCAGACTTTCAACCAAAATTTGGTGCTTTTGTTTGTATTTTCATTTTAGTTATTTTGCTGGCAATTTCATTTGTGTTTAAATACCTTTCCGCCATTTTGTTTGTTTTTGGAAAATCATTAATTGTATTGCAGTACAATTAATAAAATAATTGTACTCCTCTCAACCAATCAGCATCCAGTATGCTAATAATCATGATTAAATGTTAACCGTTTTTCAATGCAGTTAAATGTTGTTAAAAGACCACTGTTGCACCGGACTTTCGGAAAAAATTAAAAAACACTCGCCTGTGGCTCGTGTAACGAGTGATTGGTAATTTTGTCTAGAAGAATGCGTGGAAATTGTCAGGAACCTCTTCCATGCAGATCGCCTGAAATGCATCAGCAGATGTAGACTGCCTTGTAGGTTAATAATTCATTTTATAATTTCGAGATAACACCAGTAGTCGTAGTCATTAAATCACTCACAACTGGTAAAAAGATGGGAACGTTAGACTGA
>CACRXK020016334.1:0-11452 GCA_902702795.2 Paramuricea clavata | reverse complement strand
TTTTAAAGTTTTTAAAAATGCAGATTCAGCATTTTTTTGCTCCAGTAAAGCTTGTATTGACAGACTGCATACAGGGGAAGGGCTTATTTTGCACTAGTAGGTACCTTAAATCGTGCACCACAGTGTGTGAATTAAAGCAGTGATGCTAGTCAAAAAACTAAAATGCGACTAAACAAATCAAATTGTTTACCCGTCATCTAAAGCCTTTGGAAGAAACTTAGAAAATGAAATCTGTTGCACATGTCGCAAGACTAACTAATTTTACCACGATGAGACAGTTCTTTCAGAGTATTTCTAATATTATATAACCAAATTTTAGCAATGCACTCTGCACATAAGCAAGCCATCACCCTTTTCAAGCTTATAATTACTCAACGTACAGGCACATTACTCAAAAGGCAATGTCACTGAACATCGAAAATCCGCTATGAATTCCACTCTATAAAATAACTTAGTAAAGTTATTTATTTAGCTACAGACAGCTAAGGGACCTTAAGTCCCTTCACAGCGGCTAGCTTTTCTTAAGCAATATAGAAGCGTGATACAGAATTTTGTAGCTCAATCAATATGGACTGTGTCGCGCTATGATTATCATCATATCCCATGTTGTATAAAAGCATTGAAGTTGTTTCACATGATGTCTTATCCTGTCCATACAAAAAGTTAGTATAATTTGTGTCACTTACTATGGTACTTAACCTCAATAGCAACACAATCTTTTCCACAATTTTTAATAAGATCCCGTTGTCCTTTTTCTTTGTAGCAGCTTCGCGCAATAAACCAGAATCCAAAGTCTTACACGCAACAAGGCTAGGTTTATTCTTCACGGTAAACATTTTTGAATAAATATTATTGTGATTATTTATTTTTGCTAGGTCATCGCTGTAATTACAATGTAAAGCATGCCATGACAAACAAATCGGATTTTTTCTCACATGTTATACATATTGGAGGCAAAACATTTTGTGATCTAACCTTCATGTCACTATTTTGGGGACCATCATTGTCAAGTGATGGGTGTTAAAGCTTATTCGGTGGAACGTCTGCAACTTCAAAGCCAATTAAGATTTCACTGCAACTTGTTTTAATCACAAAGTTTTTTTATAGCAGTTCTCATGGTAATGCCAGTCGAGTTCCCAGTGGTGTAACGGAATCTCCTGAGGCCCCCATTAATTTTCTTTCTGTTTCAAAATTGAGGTTGGCGGGGGGTAAGATTCGGGGGGTAAGGTATGGTGTTTCAAACCATAATCCTTAAAAATAACAAACATTTTTCCCTATGTATATCTACCAAAAAAGGAGGGCCAAATTTCACAATTTCACCAATTCGAGCTCTTGGGGGCCACCAGTTGCAAATTTTCTAATCCTATATAACTGAGGCTCGGGCCAATTTGCCCAATGTACTAGCAAAAAGTTTATGGTCATCATTATGGGGGGAGAGGCGTTGTAGCCCCCGCTTCTGGGCACCCAAACACCCTTCAGTTACGCCACTGCGAGTTCCCCACAGCCGTTAAGGCGGATTGCCAGTCCTCGCACGAAGCTCCTCGCAGCTAGCTGCGAGTGCTTGCATCTAATTAAAATTAACTGTTTAGCATTGTGATTGGATGAAAGTGCTCATGCATCACTCGCAGCGAGCTGCGAGGAGCTTTGTGCGAGGACGTGTGAGAATGAGAAACGATTGTGAGAAATGCCTTTCTACATTAGGCTATTCCATTTAATATCCACATCCCTCTCTCCTATCGATAAGGTCAGTAAAATTTTAACCACCAAGAAAAAAAAAGATCAAAGTGCTGAGACAAAACATGCTCAGATATTTGTAAATTTTCCTTTACCCCTCACAACAATCAGGAAGATCAAAGTACGCTGACAAGCTCACTCTTGTTGGGTCACCCTTCAGAAAATTTTATCCAAACGGGGGAGGGGGCTGGTAATTAAATGGACTGGCCCATCTTTGCTAATAAACAAGTCCAGATTGTGACAGATTTCTGATTTCTGGCCTTTGGCCTTCGCCAGTTGCACACGATAAGTAAAAAATCTCTTTGCTGGAGTAAAGTTAGCATCAGGCAAGGAAGAAAGAAATTCTGATATGTCATTAACATCAGAAATAAGTACCATTGTCCCAACTTGGCCTTGTAGCTCAGAAGGTAGGCCGTCTTTCTAGAAATCTGGAGTTCGTGGTTCGATTCCAAGCCGTGGCCAAGTCGAATTTTCTTCTTGCGCGGCAGCGCGACCCATACTCGTAAGGAAATCACTACACCTGTATATACTCAAAACTTTGCCACAACAGCTTGTTTCATCCAAGAGAAATCATCAGGTGGCTGACATATTTCCAAAAGTGGGCTGCTTAAATGTTTACAGTCGGAAACGTGAGCGTGTGGGCGTCAAACAATCCATGCATTCCTTCCATTGCTATCGTGGTATTCTGGTAAACAATGCTTCCATTGCTGTCATTGTTTACCAGAAATTTCTTTTTATGGTTACATGTCGAAACTACTTTTGATTCTTTGTTGCGTAGAATTGTTTATTTTTTCCTTCAAAATACAGAAGTTACATCTTTCTTCTAAACATAAATTACATCTTTTTGATCCTGCCATATAAGAAACATTGCGTTTAAGTATTGACCATGTTATGTCGAAATATTGTTTGTTTTCTTTTAGTTTCCAAATATATTCGGGTAATCGTTTGAGTAATTTTTGTGATTGAAAGACCCATTGTTGTTTCAGCATCGCTCTTAAAGAGATTGATGTCATGCCGATGTAGTGCTTAATGCTGTTTGTGTTGCTTCTTGTGACAGTTCCCATCTATACTACAGTACTCCTCAGTAATAACCTAACAGAAAACGCGTCCGGAACGCGTTCCTAAATGCGTTCCATTCGCGTTCCACTCGCGTTCTAATTGCGTTCCATTTCCGTTCCACTTTTATCGCATCGCATCTGCGGAACGCGTTCGGTTACACTCGTATCGAAACTGGATATCATGGTCATCGTCATCGTCATTTTATTATTATAAAAATAATAATAATAATAATAAAGATAATTAAACTCAAAAACCAATTAACTTCTCAGGGATCCTTTTTCTCTAATGTAACAATGTTATCCTTGTCCCATCTTAACAAAGTGTGGTCTACTGCTCAATCAAAACTTCTGAAAAACATTTATAACTTTACTATACGCTATATCAATAACCGACACGTAAGAATCTTAGCAGATGCGGATTGTCTTCAAGTTCAGAATGCTCCTTTTGTCTTGGCCCAGAATCATTACTGCACGTCGTCGCTGGATGTCAGTGTTATCTCGACCGATTTACGTGGAGGCACAATTCAATCCTGAACTTTCTGGCCAATACCTTGCAAAGTGTGAACGGTTCTGCCCTACGCTGATGTGCCTGGATTCAAAAGTCCGTCAATAGTAACTGGTGATACGTATCGCCCGGATATGTTGCTATCATTATCAAATGGCTCTCTCTATGTGGTCGAACTCACTGTTAACCTAAAGTTCAGGCCCTCATCACAGAATAGGGCCTGACTGACACAAAACCTGTCTAGACCGTGGGATGCCCACATGTTATTTTTAGACACAGCATGCAATATGATTAACAAGTATTGTAGATTTCGCTACACAAAAATTTATGCGCACATGAACATGTCCGCAGAGTGTGCATTTTGCTTTTTAACTAAACTTAAAAATTCAAGGTACTTTTATATAATTAAGAGTCAGTTTCTCTATTTAACCGAACAGCAAACAAAGATTTAATTAGCCAGTTCTGTGCACGCCTTGACTGCCAAGCTTTCTCAAGGTCTCAACTTGCTAGCCTGCGTCGCAGATGTATTGAATTCTTCGACGCAGGCTACAACTTGCTGGACGCGGATATACTCTAACGGGCTAACAACAGCAACAATGAAATTCTCAATCGTACCACGAAGAAGGCGATGTAGCTCAGAAAGAAAGTTCTGTCTTCTTTCAGCGACGCTGTTCTTTCAGCGTCGTGTCTTCAAAATTCGCCAAAGATTTTGATAAAGTCCTTTCAAAATACTCAGTCTGTTTGTTTGATTTATTTTCTGCCATAAAGTATAAAAGAAAAGAAATTCGAAGAAATCCATAATGGAATTTGTTCCGTGCGTTTCACCTTTATATTAATTGTCGCCTTGAGCCTTGACCGACCTATTTTTAAAACTGTTGTTTCTGTGAACTTGCAGCCAATCAAAATCTTTCATGATGCTGCTCAACCAATCAGATTTACCGTCCACCAGATAGACGGGAATCCCACGGTTTTGATAGGTTTTGTGTCAGGCCCTATTCTGTGATTAGGGCCTGAACTTCAGGTTAGCTCACTGTTGGCTATGTGACAAACTCGTTTGTATGCGTAATCTGTAAAGCGTGCAAGTAGGGCCGTGCCAAGTGGTTTTCAGTTGGGGGAGGGTGGGGGGTGAAATAAAAAAATTGGGACCCTCCCAATTTGGAGGGGCCCTCAAAAAATTTTTCCAGAAACCAAAGAATTTTTCCGGGAAATACTGGGGAGGGGGAGGCCCCCAATTTTTTTTCAAACACTAGGTTTACATAATGGGGGCTTAAATTTATTTTTGAAGACTTTTTCTACCAATTTTCCAGAAAATTCCGTTATATTTAACACGGTCCGCTCTCGGGGGTCACCTCTCCGCAATTTGGGCCCCTTTTTGCTTTTTTTTGGGGGGTGATACCCACCCCTAGGTGGCACGGCCCTGCGTGCAAGCTGTCCACTTTCTGCATCGAAATGAATCAAACAATAAGAGGCCATGCTTGGCAATGCAAAGAGTCGTAAGAGTTGTAAGTTGTGCTGTAAGTATATTTCTTCTACCTTGTACTTCATCTAAAATAAAAATATAATGTACGGAGTGCACGGAAAAAAGACTTGAACTAGTACCGTTCATCATATATTACACGAAGTACGTAAGGCAAAAATGGCGGCCATCTTGTTTCGAGGCCGTGGAAGATACTGAACTTTGGTGGCAATATACTCAAAAACTGCAGGTTTGTGCGAGTGACAACATTGAAATTCATACTTAGCGTGTCAAAATCTATAGATTTATATAAATTAAAATTGGATGGAGACCGATGGCAGCGAAACTGAAAGATATTTGCCCACAGAATACGACCTGTATTTGAAATATTTGATTCTCTAGCATATTTATATATTTTCATGTATTCAGTTTTGTTATTATTATTTGTTCACAGTTGTGATTCAAATAGCCAATTGTAAGTTACCTTGTTAATTAGTGAGGTTTACAATTGTATATATATATATATATATATATATATATATATATATATATATATATATATACAATTACAAAATTATTAAATAAAGTTCCCATTATTATCATTATTACGACATCGAGCATAGCGTTCAAGAGCGCCGTACATGTCCACACTTTTATCGCTAGTTTCTTCCTTGAATTACATCCATATTTGTTTAAAATTAAACACAAAAGTTTCTAATCATGATTCGTCATGGCCAGAAATCACGGACATAATTTATTCTACTTCCTTACTAATTTGCATATCACTTTGAAATATGGCTCCAACAGTATATAGTAGATTGTACAACGTGATGTTCTAAACGCAAAATCGGAGAATATGGTAGATCCTTTGCAACTTGCCGCAATCGCTGGCTGCAAAAAAAATCCTGTCGAAGAATTTAGTGTAATATTAGCCTGATTTAAGTTGCTATCATTCCTGCTTGTTCTATATTTGTACCGAGGTTAATTTTAATAACTACATTTTTGTCTATTTACTGTAACTCTATATAAAAGTACCGCACTAGGAATAAAATAAAAAGCAGGAAAAACAACAACTTAAACTAGGCCAAAATTACACTAGATCCATCGAGAAACTTCGATTTAGCACCAGCGATTCCGGCAAGTTGCAAACGATCTGCCATATTCTTAGATTTTGCGATTTACCTCATCGCGTTGTACAATGACTACAATCTACTGTTTAAAGTTAAAGCCATATTTCCAAGTGATATGTAAATTTTATGGAATTAGAATAAATAATGTCCGGGATTTCTAGCAATGTTAAGTTTTATTGCTATGTTGCTCATTTGCGTCGTGTGTTCATTCTTTGGCCAAGATTTTGTAACGCTTGGGGGACACTAATGGCGGCGTATAAACAACGTATTAATCATGATCAAAGCGACATAAAGTGGGATGATAATGATGATAGTTTATTTGACACTAAAACTTACAGCTCCAGAATATAACTAATTCCACTGCTGAAATATGTTAGGTTTACAAGGATATTAAAACTAATTTTACATGTATTTGTTTAAGAAAACGAATAAGATTAGACTAAATACTTAAAAATACACATTCACATATATATATACTGTATGCGCAGACTTATAATTTGTTACTAAAACACTCACTAATGCTAATTTAGATTAGGTTAAAAACCAGCATATTCGCGGTAAAAAAACAGTTTCTAAGTTATTCAAAAAACTTATTAGAGTTATAAGTGATAAACCTGTTCCTAAATCTGTTCGTTTTATGAAGTGGCACGTTAAATTTCCTATTTTTACGCAAAAAATGACTATTGTCATTATTTAATGGCGGTAACAAATCCGTTAATTTGTGCTCAGGATTATTTACTACGTCCTTAAAAAGTTTTGTTGTTAATTCCTGTCTTCTATCGTACAGTGATGGGGTGTTCGTGTTCCTCAATGCTTCTTTGTAGTGTTGATCTGGGAATATTATTCGAAAAGCTCGTTTCTGAAGTCTTTCAAGATCATCAGACAGGTATTTGGGTAATGAGTCGTGAAATGCTTGGCACGCATACTCGATGACTGGTCGAATACAGGTGGAGTAGAAAAGGATTAGGTCGTTAGCTGGTAATTTCGCTCGTTTTAGTCGTCTTAAAAAATATAGACGAGGTGCGACCTTTTTACAAACGTGTGAAATATGACTATTCCACTTCAAGTTATTTGAGATGGTTAGACCCAGCAATTTTACCGATGTTACACGTTCGACAATTTTCCCATTAATAGTAATTGGCTGGAACTCACGTATGGTTGGTGCAAAGCTTATACACAAGTCTTTGCATTTTGATTCGTTTATCTGAAAACCGTTAGCTGTTGATTTCTGGTTAAATTCATCTACGTACTTTTGTAAGTTACTTGGACCATCTCTACAAACTGATTCCGACAAGGATGAGTCGTCAACATATTTCCATAACTCATTAACGTCCTTAACGCTTAGATCATTAATCATAATACAAAATAACCATGGGCCGAGCTTTGTGCCTTGGGGGACGCCGGCTGGAACCTTGCCCCATTCGGAATGGCAATCTTGGCTGAGTTTTACCCTCTGTTCTCGGTCAGTTAGAAAGTCTAAGATCCAAAGCATGACAGACCTCGGTATGTTATACTTTGTTAACTTCTCCGATAAAATATTGTGGTCTATTAAATCAAATGCTTTACGGAAGTCAAACGTCATAACTCGAGTTGTTGAACCGTTACCATCCGTATCCTTATTCCAAGTGTGTAGCATGCTTATAAGAGCATATGTCGTACAACTATCCGGCACCGTCCCAAATTGTTTACTATCGATCAATTCCATCACTGCTGGCTTCACATAAATCATTACAACAAATTCTTCTGCGAGTTTCGAGAGAATAGGTGTAAGTGAAATAGGGCGTAACTGACGATTGATATCCTGGATGGGCTTTTCTTTCGGTATTGGAACTACGTCCGCCTTCTTCCAAACTGGCGGTAGGGTACATTCCCGATATGAACAGTTCAAGATGGCCGCTATCGGACCAGCTAATAGATCTGCGTTTTCTTTTAGGAGCCACGACGGTATGCCATCCGGACCATGAGCTTTTTTGGGATTAAGTTTGAGAAGGTTTTGGAAAACAGCATTCGATGTTACAGTAATTACTGTATCACTTTGTGCAGGTTGGATGAGATGTTGACGAGGTACTGAGGATAACGGCACATATCTAGCCATAGGAGCCAAAAAGGCATTATTAATCTCGTTGGCTAAATCTCTTTTATCAGAGCTAGAAGGGTCATCTCCTGGTCTCAAAGCTTTCACAATTTCATCTGAGGTTCCCCCGATTACATTCATTCCACTAAGCTTTTTAACCTCTTTCCACCATGCTGATGGTTTACATTGTTTTAAATGGTGAACGCTATTTTCGTAATATTTTGCCCGACATTTTTTTCTTTGGCGGTTGATTTGATTCCTCAGCCTTTTAAATTCTGTAGTTCTTTTCTGATTAAGGGCTTTTTGTCGTTTCCTTATAAGACCTTTCAAAGTTGTGTTCATCCATGGAGGTTCATTTAATCTAACAGTTTTATTACGTAGCGGAATAATTGATCCAACCCATTATTAATTATTGTTTGGAATAAAGATGTTTTTTCTTCACAAGAGTGGCCTGTGTTAAGCAAGGTGGGAATGTCTACCATCTCTATATATTTCCTTACAGCAAGGCGGGAACTAGGTCTCAAGTCTCTCACCTTTACTGATGCTGTTGATGTTCCTTGAACTTTTGATCGTTTAATTGGTCTAATCTCAATGGTCACGTGATCGGATAATCCGAACGGGGCACATTTGGTAGGTTTGTCGTAGTAAGTGCTAAGGTTTGTTAGGACTATATCGAGCGTATTATTCTCACGTGTGGGGAAGTTTACGAGTTGTTTCAGATTATAACACGATCTTAGTCTCGACACGTTTAACTTATTAAAGTCGCCAAGGATAATAAGGCCACAGTTGGGAAAACGCGCCTCTACACGCGACAAACAATTTGAAAGATAGTCCAACATGTCTGAATTGTCTGCGCTGGGAGGGTGGTATACTGTGCCAATTATCAGGTTAGTAATTCCTCTGGGTAGTCTATTAGGTCGGATGCTGATCCACAGTATTTCAAATGAGCTGTTATAGAGTTCATCAAGCACTGTAAAAGCTATGGAATCTTTAATATAAACACAAACACCACCATGGGTGCCTTCGACCCTGTCTCTACGAATTAGGTTATATCCTTGTATATTGATAATATTATCGTGAATGTGACTCTGTAGCCAAGTCTCTACCAGACTGACAAATTCATAATTACCACAGCGTATTACTTCACGTACTTCGTCTATTTTTGGAGACAGTGACATCACATTTGATAGTAGAAACGAGGGGACATATACTGTCCCGGACCCCTTAGATACCGATCCTTTAAGTATTATAGTTAGTTGCAATAATAGAATCACAAATTTATCAATAAATTTTAATTGTTAAGGTGGCTTCCTGCGGTTAGCACAGTTTTCCAATACGATTTGTATAGATCATACTTCATACTCGCGACATGTAGGCGCGTGGAATCTTCGTAGTTCGGTAAAAATATTAAAACAAGCCGCGGAAAGTCTCTTTGCGTTTTATCTGCAGAGGAAGCTCCAGCTTTTTCAGAATTCAAACAGTACGTATGTTATTAACTGGTTTTAACTTTTTTCGTATTTATACGTTAACCATTCGATAGATAGATAGATTTATTTAACCACGCTAACCTCGTCAACTACAGCTGATTTCCACGAGGGTCGTGTGAACAAGAAGTATACAGCAAATATGAAAAGTATTTAAAAGCTATTTACAAAGAAGAAAACATAGTATAAAGTATATTAAGTATATGAGATAATAATGTATTTACAGATGCATATATTTGCTTTAATTATCAATGTGAGCAGCGATTTTCGTCCGAAAGGAAGAAAGGGATTTGCTCTCTTTAATTTCCTTGGAATAGAATTCCAAAGCAATGATCCATCGTACATAAAACTTTTTTTCAAATTATTAGTCCGCGGTTGCGGTAAACAAAGAGTACTTGAAACGTTTCGAAGATTATGGCTAGTCATCTCACTTTTATAAGTGAATAAGCAAGTTAGCGAGTGATTGAGGGCCCATGTTATTTAATAATTTATACATCATTGTTGCCTTGGCTTTCTTCCTTTCTACTTTAATTGTCTTCCAGCCGAATGCTTGCAATGCTACAGAATGATCTGTGTCATTGCTCATATTCATTTCATAATTCGAGCAGCTCTATTTTGGAGTTTTTGAAGTCGTTTTGATTGTGTTTCTCCAAACACATCCCATACTTTACAGCAGTAATCGAAGTACGGGCAAACAATAGCATTATAAACAGACAGAAGCGTTTGCCTGTCATCAAAATCCTTTAAATGTCTAAGAGCAAAAATTCCTGATGTTGTTTTCCTGCAAATATTTTCAGTGTTACTTTCCACAACAAATGCTGATCGATTGTCACACCAAGAGTTTTGCACTCATGCACTTGTCTTTGTCTTTCATATAATGCTCAAAATTTTCAGCCTGTTGAGTCGCGGACGTCTGAAATGATAATGTCTTCAGTGAATTCTTGAACAGTTGAACTGTACATGTGGGCAAAACTTTTGAAAGTCCTGTCATTCAACTCAATTACCATGTATTGTTCTGTCAGCTAAATCAAATAAAACAGTCACGCGAGTTGTTTTATATGAAAAGTCGGAGTTGTAATTCGCTGTTTTGAAAAGATTTCACACCGATTTTAATTAACAACAAAAACAAATTTAAGAAAACAAAGAATTAATACAATGTTTCTATTTAGAAGTATTTCATTAATCTAAATTTTTATTTTCAAGTTAATTTAAACAGTCAGAAATACCAGAGTTTGTATGTAAGCTAAAAAAGTAAGGCATGCGAAGATCGTGATTTTTCGTGTGTTCGCGAAACCGCGACGAATTCTGGCTTAATTTTAATGTGTTTCGTTTGGAGCATTTTTTTAAATTTTTCTTTTTGTTTTACAGGACGAGTGGTAAAAACATGTGCTAATTTTAGGAATTCTAAAAATTACTTTTTCTGTAAACGTTTTTCACGTATTCCCGAAAAGCAATTTTCAAACTTAGCTTCAAAATTTTAATATCTGTATCCTTTATGGACCATAAATCTTAAAAAGAAAATCAGAAAATATTCAATTTAACAACTTCTGATCTTTCCTGGAAATTATCATATTGCTATTATTTTTCTGATTTGGACATGCCTTTCTGGACAATGATTATTTTTTGAAAAGTATATCTGACTGGAATAAAACAATTACTAAGGAGTTGACTTCGGAGTTTTTAAATATTAACTCCTAACATGATAAAGGGATATAAACTTATAAAATATTTAAATTAGCTTCTATGATAATTTTAATCGTATAAATTTAGTTAAATATATTAGTCATTCCTTATGATAAAGGGATAATCTTTTATAATATTTAAAAGTTGCTTGTTATGACAATTTTAATTGTATAAATTTAGAACGCGTTCCAAACTATCTTTGCATTTTCCAAAATTCATTTTTTTGGCTATTTTCCTCTCATTTTGCAGATTTTGTGCTAATTTTCCGCAAAATATAAAAAAACGTTTTAAAAATGTTTGAATGGCTTTGTACTATCTGTAAAATAAG
>CACRXK020016333.1:0-11131 GCA_902702795.2 Paramuricea clavata | reverse complement strand
ATTATACTTTTACAAATATGGCGGGAGAAAAAATATGACATTTTATGTGACAAGTAATCTACACGAGCAATTTTTCGTATGTGACAACTTTTATTTGTCATATAAAAGCTAACACGCTAGCTTTTCAGCAACTGTATTTGCCAATTGCCACACAAAAATTGCCCAATTTTCCTCGTCTACACGAGCAAATAAAAATTGTCATATCAAAATTGTCACATCAAAATTGCTCGTGTAAACGGGGCTTAAGTGTCTATTATGCTTCTGAAGCCCTATTATGCTCGAAATTATGCCGGCATAATTTACCCAAGCCTAGCTTGTAATCCATTAAGTTTCAGGTTGTCCGGAACAAGCGGTTGGAAGACATTCTGCCCTTAAAATAGAACCCATTTCAAATGAATTAAATCTTCATTCAGACAAAACTTTCCCTGTAAAATTTGCCAGAATTTTAGTATTGAAGCACACTTACTCGGCTAAGTTGAATGCACTTAATTAAACAAATGAGTTAACTTTCGGTGCTATAAATATAACTCAAGTTATAATAAGTATTTAAGTTTTGTCGCTCTCCAATATCCCTCGCTTCAAGTGATAAAAATTCGTTTTGATAAGATATATTTCCTGACCTTCGGCATATTTTGACCAATGACCTTTAGCCAAGCTCATTAATTAATCACCTATTGTGAGGAAGGATTAAAAAGGATTAAAGGAGGTGCGAAGTGTCAAAATAAACGGGCATTCTATACAGGGTGTATAAAAAAAACGCAACCTCGGAATTTCCCAAGAAATCGACATGGTTTTAAAGACAAAATATTTTAGGCTCCTGGGAATTTAAAATAGCACAACAGTCAAAATTATTGCACACGCGAGTGCATAAAGCAAAATTTATGCATTTATTTAATGCACAACAACAGTAATATGATCTATTAGCAATTCGATTTCAATTCCCAGGGGCTTAAAATCTTTTATGCTTAAGGATTGCACTAGTGATTTCTAAGGGAATTCCGAGGTTGCGTTTTTTTTTATACACCCTGTATCATAATAATGATCCCGACGAATAAATAGTTGCAAAACTATACCTGCGCGTGCGATCAACTGTACCCCTAGTGTTGATCGGCAATCACAAGTTAGTCATGATCAGCTACAATTTTGCACTGAGAACTCAACCTTGAAGCAGGGAAGTAAAGCATCAAAAGACCTGATAATATATACGTATGTGTATGTATATCAAATTACTCTGTGATTCCTCACTTATAAAATATAACCTAGTATCATTCGTGATGACAATTAAAACATATGTAGTTGAAACTTGAATATATGAAAACGTTTTCTGAATTGCCGTTGTTTTGTATTTTGTAAAGATTCTGAGTGGATTTTTCAGAATCTTCAATACTGTAAGTAAAATACATGAAAACAGTAAAAGTTCGCGCAACAATCCATTATCAATCTTCAGTCATTATTTCCTATACAATCTCCGTTTTGATTGTGTAATTATGACAGCACACCTGCAGATATAGCTTTCTGAATGTAAATATGACATCAATTATGCCAGCAGAAAAGGAGCTTCTTTACATGCCGAACATATAAAGCCATGGCCCATGGCGAGATTTGTTTTTGTAACTAAAAAAGAAGCGAAATAAACGAAATACACTAAACGAGCTTACAAACTAAGACAGAGAAAAGAGAGAGAAATACACGGCATTGATAACTTTCAATATCACGCGAAAAATTATTAATTATTGTCGTAATAGATTTTTTGAAGTTTAGTAAATTTCGTGTCCGCATGTCCGCGTTTTCCACTTGACTTGCATGTCCGCATGTCCGCGTTTTCCACTTGACTTGCGTGTCCGCATGTCCGCGTGTCCGCATGTCCGCGTTTTCCACCTAACCCGTTAAAGCTATATTACGCGATCTCCGGATAAGCAGAGGCAGAGACGGAAAGTCTTGTACAGACACGCCATTTTATCTTGGTTACACAAATGAGTACCCAGAATGGAATAAAGTGAAACCATACTTGCAGAAAGCTGGAATTATAGTAGTGGGACCAATAGATTAAAAAGGTGGTAGACTAAAAATTATAAAACTACCTTGCCATTACATCTTATTGATTAATTTATTCATTCATTTATTTATTTATTCATTCATTTATTCATGGAACGTAATATAGTTGAAGTAATTCAATTGTAATGATAATAATTTAAAATTATAAAAAGCGAATAAATGTATTTATTTTTGTTTCAAAAGTTCTGCTGTTCTATAAAATATAACTCATTTACTTAGCTTGAGACTGACTATACACAGGACCTGCATTTATTATATATAGACACATGTCTCCTGATGATCGTAGTAATGCGTGAAACTCGATCGGAGTAGAGACAAAACAACATGTTAAAATCATGCTGATTTATATAAATTTAAGTTCAATTTTTCAAATTGTTCAAAAATACGAATGTTTTCATCAAAGACGTTCACAAGCCATTTACATGCAACATTCGCCTCCGTGTTGTATCGGATAATAACCCACACCACACAGTGGCTCATTTTGTAAATAGTACATATAAAAGTGTCCCTCTACGAAAATCTGCCCTCCTTGCGCTCTATTAATTTCAAGAACGTGATTTTCAAGACCGCTCCCTACTTCAAACAAAATATTTGAAGATTAAATCGTGACATACCTACGTAGAGTGGGTCGTTGGGTCAACAGTGTAGATTATATAATTAGATACCATAAATTTGAACTGATGAGCAACTAAAAACATAAATTTGTGTATGCTCGGTTCGTACACGTATCAAGTCCGATTCCGTTAGGGGCTGTTCATATGGAGCAAGTCTGGTCCGGGTTAACCGGGTCGGGATGATTCCTTTAAAAAGCTCTTATCACGACACGACTTTGATGAACATATATACACTAATATACAACATTAATGACATTTCAAAGTTAAATTTTTCCAGTAACTGCAGTATACAGTTCATTCAAACGATCTTTATGGAACAATTTTCGTGACATGATTCATCTCGGCTACCTGGGCTGGCCCGAATCATATACACACGATTTCTGGTTCGATTTTCTTCTTCTAATGCATATGAACGAGTGGATATTAAAGTTATGAATGTTCAGATGAAGATACACAAACTCAGATCATTCGTAACTCATCTACTCGTTCACATGCATCAGAAGGAGAAAATCACACTAGAAACCGCAGCAAATTGCAAGTACAAACGAGCCTTATCAATGATTCAACTCTCTGATCCAACGGCGTAGGCTTGGCACTTTGCACTCAAAACACCAATCAGCGGGAACGACGAGCGTTTCGAATTACAAACGAAACAAAATACACTTTCATACTGAGATCGCCAACGTAAACGAACCATGCGTAAGCGTTTGATTCTGCTATAAATTTGCTGTCTCATCGGTAATGACACATAGACGAGAATTAATCTGGATATAAATCTTTAACTGGCTGTATAAAAGTTCCTCAGTATAACGCACTAATACACTATTACAAGCAGGTTATTGGTATTAGGGCCTATTAGCGCATACCAGTCAATCGTATCGTGCTTGGAATTGGAAAGATTAGAACCAAAAAGCACAAAGTACTTCAAACAGCAAAAAGGTCGGTATATTATTTAATTTGTCTGGGGCCGGTTGTATCAAGCCCGTTTAGCTTAAACGGTGGTTAAGCTCAAAATAGAAAGGAAGTCTATAGATTCATTCAACAACCAAACTAAAAGTTTTGAACATTAATAGAACAATAATGTTTACAACTACATTTTCAGTGCACAATATTTAAGTTAACTGATTCACTAGAGATATAAGAGTGTTATTTAATTTTGACTTATCCACCGTTTAAGCTAAACGGGCTTGATACAACCGACCCCTGGTCTCTATCTTAAAACATATAATGCGATAACGCAGTTGAAGACAATTAAGGGTAGTGTTAGGTCACAGAATTTTAACGGGCACAAACAGTTCAGTATAATTTGTGCCAGTGTACTAGGTAGTGCCAACAATAACAAGCTTTCGTTGGTAGGGATGTGTAACTACCTGAAAAATATGAGGAGAATTTCGACGTTTTGAGCGGGAAGTTAGTACGGTCTTCGCTCGAAACGTCGAAATTCTCCTCATATTTTTCAGGTAGTTGCATCCCTGCCAACGAAACCTTGTTACATATTGTACTGTAGTACATTGTCATACTATACGCGCTCGCTTCTTGCCGTACTGCCGAGTATATTGCGTATTTAAATTTAATATAAATGCGAAACGATCACACAACTACAGTCCTGCCTTGAGTCATGCCAGAGCCCCAGAGGCACACGAGTGAACACAAAAACTATTCGTGAGAGAACATGACCCAAGCAGCTACGGCCATCGGCAGCCTTTAATTTTGCGCCCGATCATGTTCTGCACATTGGATACACCTTTGTTTATTGCGTTTCTCACTCGTCGGTGAGCGGATTTTCCCAACGGACTATATATTACCCAAGGTGTAGCTACGATTTTAACGTCCTTATCCGAGAAGACTCGAAAGATAGAGGTTCGAGCAAGGATTGACCCTGGGTCTCCCAGTTTGAAAGGAAAGCGTAGTGAATGGTTTGGTATAAGAACTGTATTCTAATCGCGTACCCATGCACCGAAAGCTTTTAAACCATGTAGATTTTACTAATGAAACAACTATGTATATGAACAATTAGTTACGTATATTTTGGAATACCCTCGAATGCACTTCTATTTCCTCTTTCAAACACAATCTTTATACTAAGAAACTATTATTATTGACTATTATTACTATCATTACTATTATTGTGTTTGTGGTGTTACTTTTGTTTTTGGTTGGTCTTAATATGTGATTCCCGTTCTTGTTCACCATGCCGTTTCCGTGAAGCGAAAATATTGTTTTGAAATTGAGGATATTGTTTGGTATCTATCCCTTTCACTTCAATGTTCGGTATTTGCTTCTGCGGCCAGTGTTTCATTTCTAACTAAAAGTAAAGATTACGGCGACGTTTGATTGCGATCGAAAATCGAAAACGGATAATAGCGAGCTTAATTAAGCAAGCGATTGCTGAGGGGGGATTTGTATCAGTTTGTGGTAAGCGCTATGATGCAAAATGCCGCCAAAATTACAACCTCGTCCCCAGGGCATTTTGCCTCCACTAGGCACTACTGAAGGTCGTCCAATGTTGATAAAACAACCGTGTTTAAACTCACTATTAAATATCACATCAGGCACGCATTAATTGTTACGGGGGAGGGATTTCAAGCTCTATAGATTATAACAAAATAAAGGTTTGAGGAGTGTTCCATGCAACTATGTTTCATTATATAATAATAATAATAATCATGTCTATATTTTAGCTGGTAAAAAACCCGATCAGCTAATAGTATATTAGCTGGTATACACCGGGGACCAGTACAATATATAATATATAATATATAAGATATGTACAGTTATATATATACCTTATAGTTACCTAATTCTTACAATTAAATCTAAAAAAATCTAAAAAAAGCTAAACCACATGCTGTAATAATAAACACTAGACGCTACAACGATGCTCCCGAGCATCTGCGTCTAAAAGATACTTGAAAACATTGCTCTTAAACAATCGGACAATGAATTCATTTCCCGCAGTACATGATAGTGTTTGGAAAGCATTAACAACAGCTAACCAAGGTTGTGCACTCTCATCTTTGTTAATTTTGTCCTATCACAGCAAAGCTGGTTTTCCCGCACAAGGCGAATAGACAACTTGCATGTTAGACTAATTTTTGATTTAGGCAATACGTGCGCTGTAATTGTTACCGCACGTAATACAAATATACTGAAAGTATGCAAACTTCGCAAGGCTGTATTTTCTGTATTTTACAACATTTCGCAACCAAATTTTGAAATTTTACTGATTTTATTATGTTCTTTTTAACCGTTGTGTTTGATTCCCTTCTCTTTACTTAGATTAAAATTTAGTCTAACATGCAAGTTGTCCATTGCGAAGTGAATTTTCCTTGGCGGTATCGCTCATTTGCTGATGTGATAAGCGATGCCGACAAAGGAAAAAGTAAGCTTCGCGCGAACAAATTCGCCTTGTGGAAAACAGGCCTCGTTTGAACAGGGCCGAAGGCGATATCGGTCACTTGTATTTTGCCTACCCAAGCCCTCATGTTTTTCCTCGTAATGAAGAGATATGAAGCGGTTTTCCGTGTTTTGACAATTCAAATGCGAGGGATGCACGGCAAGAGATGACTGGAATCTGGGTGTTGCGAACTGGGATGATATACTACTGAGTGGTACTGAAGGCAAGTACTACAAGTGCACTCTCCACTTTTTTTTCAAAATGGAATGAAAGTGCCCTCCTTATTCTTTAGATCTGGATTAAAAGCGCTTATTTCGAATGATCGTCTCACTGATCTATAGCAAACCGGAATTTTAAGGTCAGTAAAGTACTACAACTGTGGTACTATTATTTTAAGTACTACAATTTTAAGGTCAGTAAAGTACAACTGTGGTACTATTTTTTTAAGTACTACTATTTTTTTTAAGTACTACTATTTTTTTTAAGTACTACGATTTTTTTTAAGTACTACTATTTTTTTTAAGTACTACTATTTTTTTTAAGTACTATTTTTTTAAGTACTACGTACTATTTTTTTAAGTACTACTATTTTTTTAAGTACTACTATTTTTTTTAAGTACTACTATTTTTTTTAAGTACTACTATTTTTTTTAAGTACTACTATTTTTTTTAAGTACTACCATTTTTTTAAGTACTATTATTTTTTTAAGTACTACAATTTTAAGGTCAGTAAAATACTATTATGATTGTACGATCATACGAATGTTAATTTCGGGTTGTTAGCGCAACTGATGCAAATAAAACGACTTGATAACTTCAACACCTCGTCACAGGCCACTTTTTGCGCGGTTTTGCCGGTAAGTACATTTTTTAATCGTATGATTATTTTCACAGGCAGGAAAGGAAAGTTTGTTCGTGTGTACGGCCGCCAAGGAAAACTTGACAAATGTACAAGAAATATACTTCGATGGTTTTGGCAAAACAAAAGACGGCCTTGACGTGAGATAAATGTTTAAGAGGAGATTTTTTGTATGTTACGTAACACGCGCTCAAAACTAATGCGTATAATATATCGCTTGAGGTTATGACTAAATTCAAAATTTTTATTTTTCGATACGTTTCTCAATCGGCAAACAAACTTAAAAAGTATGTTTAGTGCTTTATCTGTAAAATAACACTAAAATGAATAGATTTTAGATGATACGCCAAAGAGAAAATGATGTCTGAAGTTCAGTAAGTTTTAAATATGGCGTCAATTTTAAAGCATCACTGATAATTGTATTTTAATTGACAATTTCATTTAAAAAGTTGCTAACTCTATAAACTAGAGAATAAAGCTAAAACAAAGTAATTTTGAGAGGAACGCCAAAAAGATTTTAGGTTTTGAACACTTTTCATCGCAAATACGTGACATTGAAAAAAATTGCCTCTTAAAAACATTCCGTGCACACGAGCAACAAAACTTGTCAAGGAAAACTTGTTAACTGTACACACGAGAAAGTAAACTTGTCAAGGAAACTTGTCAAGGAAAACTTGTTAACTGTAGACACGAGAAAGTAAATTTGTCAAGGAAACTTGTCAAGGAAAACTTGTTAACTGTACACACGAGAAAGTAAACTTGTCAAGGAAAACTTGTTAACTGCACACGAGAAAGTGAACTTGTCAAGGAAACTTGTCAAGGAAAACTTGTTAACTGTACACACGAGAAAGTAAACTTGTCAAGGAAACTTGTTAATTGTGCACACGAGAAAGTAAACTTGTCAAGGAAAACTTGTTAACTGTGCACACGAGAAAGTGAACTTGTTAAGTAAACTTGTCAAGGGAAACTTGTTAACTGTACACACGAGAAAGTAAACTTGTCAAGGAAACTTGTCAAGGGAAACTTGTTAACTGTGCACACGAGAAAGTGAACTTGTCAAGGAAAACTTGCCCGTCTGTACGGGGCTTTAATCTAGAAATTCTATCAATAAATCAAAAACTTTGCCGACTATATCTTGAAATAATTTAGCAGTTTTCCTCATTGATATTCCGTACACGTCAGCTAGAGTTGCAAAAACTGTTCAACCTTCCTCCAGGTAAAATTTCAAGTTTTCAAACCTTCCTCAAAATAAAGTGAATTATGGCTTTTTCAAATTGCAAAATATATATGAATTATGTCACAGGCGGCCCAATCTCGCAAGAGTCAGTATAGACTTATAGTATAAATGTATATTATATTAATGTATATTATAGTAAAAATATGTCGTAAAATATAAATTTTAAAATGAAATTGACTTGCCTATTTGATAGTGTGTGTTCTCCTTTTATTCCTCCTTTGTTGGACTAATATTTTCCGAGACTTTGTACTAGATGTTACTAGTATACATGAAACATGATAAAGGCTAACTATTCCCGATCGTCGATCCGACGGCACGGCACTTCGAATCGAAAATTTTCACACTCAAATCGCTTTATTCTCCAAAACAATTCGCCAGCATGTACAACAAATGCCGTTCTTCGAAAATATGGAGGTACTTCGGCGAGATGTACAAGTTTTCGACCATATTTTAACAATGGAAATCAAAACCCATTTTATATTGAACTTGCCCAGGCCGAAAATTACTACGGCGAACGTCTGCGCAACCAGGCCTTCTTTACCGTTGGATTTACAGGGGGGAGGATGCCACTAATATATTCACGATAATATTTCGAATTAAAGTTTCCAACAAAGAGCCGCTGTATATTACTTCTTCATTAAATTTCTTCAATCTCCGTCGTTTAGTTTTCTTTTCTTCGACAACATCTCGAGTTTTATACAGTATCCGATCGAAGGAGTTTTTATTTTGAATATCAAATTTCAAATAATGTTAAAACAGTCGCTATCACGGTTGCGATTGGCTGGCTGTTACCGGAAATATCTGCTTCCCCCCCTGTAAATCTCAACGGTAAGGAGGCCTGGTTGCGCAGACGTTCGCCGTAGTAATTTTCGGCCTGGGCAAGTTCAATATAAAATGGGTTTTGATTTCCATTGTTAAAATATGGTCGAAAACTGGTACATCTCGCCGAAGTACCTCCGTATTTTCGAAGAACGGCATTTGTTGTACATGCTGGCGAATTTTTTTGGAGAATAAAGCGATATGAGTGTGAAAATTTTCGATTCGAAGTGCCGTGCCGTCGGATCGACGATCGGGAATGGTTAGCCTTTATCATGTTTCATGTATACTAGTAACTTCGAGTACAAAGTCTCGGAAAATATTAGTCCAACAAGGGAGGAATAAAAGGAGAACACACACTATCAAATAGGCAAGTCAATTTCATTTTAAAATTTATATTTTACGACATATTTTTACTATAATATACATTAATATAATATACATTTATACTATAAGTCTATACTGACCCTTGCGAGATTGGGCCGCCTGTGATTATGTCATTCAAAATTGGTTTCTTATCGCATACCCGCACCTTTTTTGTAACTATGACGTCAGCATGTACAATCCGTGCATCTCGAAGATGAGCAAGCTCATCGTATTCGTGTCTGCGTGACTGGTTCCGACAAGAAACCGCCATCGCACTCGAAAACCGCCCACTCAATTTACGTCTACTTTCGCCACGCCTTCAGCCACCTGAAGTTAAAATATGTATCCGTGATCATACTACAGCTTATATTATATTATATTATATATACATATATATATATATATATATATATATATATATATATATATATATATATATATATATATATATATATATATATATATATATATATATATATATATATATATATATATATATATATATATTCATATATATATATATATATATATATATATATATATATATATATATATATATATATATATATATATATATATATATATATATATATATATATATATATATATATATATATTTATATTTATATATATATATATTTATATATATATATATATATATACATATATATATATATATATAAAGTTCATATGAGGGTATTCTAATCTTATCAGCTCTATACTACGGTATTGAGCACTCTACTCATTAGACTTTCCAAAGTCCTTTCCAAACCCTTCTATGGCGCGCTTCGCTTCCTCTGTGGAAAGGACTTTTGTCACTTGCAGCGCGCCAAATATCACCGGTGGAAAAATCCACCGGTGACGTCATTGTTTACATCGCCGATTTGCCGAAGCGGTTTACATTATTATTATTGTATTACAATATTATATTCTCAGGCTTTCTTGTTGAACAAATGTGTACTATTGAAGCAAATAGAGTAAACAATGTAATTACAATTTTGTAGAACACAAAAACCATGTGAAAATACACAAACAAGCATTACATTGAGTAGGCTATATTTAAAAGTACAGGGTGTCGAAATAAACTTTATTAATACTGTCACGTACCGAAGATGCATCTAATGATTCTAAAATTTCCTCACTAGTTTCGGGTTTAGTTTGGGTTTCTTGATCTCGATTACTGATTATTAATACAAAATCATTTGTTGAGAAAACAACGCGTATTTTTACCGGATTTTGAACTCTGGCGACGTCTTCTCGTTGATCACAATCGCCGCCTCTCTGCTTCGCGGTTACAGCTAGTTGTCTGATTCTTTTCAATTAGATTAACTTCTACTACTAATATTAAATCGCTCGCGAACTGAATCAACTTTCTATAATAAGTCTAATAAATTACTATTCTTGTCGGCACAATTACGGCACACATTGTTAGACAAACAACTGTCCAGATTCAATAAGTTTTTACATGCACTCGTTTTTGTTGATACATTGAACAGCTTTCGGCGCTTACTTGGGTCAGTTATTTCGTTTCCACACTCGGTGCAAACTGTTTCATTCGAGGACAAAGAAATATCAATTCTTGGGAATGTTTTTGTGTTTTTGTAGACCAATTGACGGCGCGGTGAAGTAATTGTATGAAATGTACACACCCCTTTTATGTCAAAATTATTCGCGCCAAAATTTTTAATGCGATTTAAATTCCTGCAAGGGACACAAGTCGACCACTCGCGACTTCGTCGCTCGGGTCGCGTGTTCCCTCCCCCGCGCCCTCCTCCCCCATGGTCGAC
>CACRXK020016332.1:0-11455 GCA_902702795.2 Paramuricea clavata | reverse complement strand
CTATTATTTTCTAGATCAAAAAATTTACAATCTATATATTATACATTATGTATTAGATATAAACTAGTTGGGGCATTTATAGAAAATCATAAATGAAAATAAAACAAAAATCCTAAATCATGCCTACTAAAAACTTATTCAAATTCCTATAAACATAGCATGTAGTTGTAAGAAGCATGTTTCGTGATATATTTATGCCGCAATTTTTGCATGTTTTAAATTAAACATGCATCATTTTTACAGATTTCAGTCCGCCATATTTTTAGATTGTTACACTGCACAATATTGTTTCCACTTAATTACGCAGCCTTACTTTGTTCCTATTCATAGGGAACCCCCATTTTATCACTATTATAAATATCCACTAACCTTACAACATCATCCTTCTTTAGTAATTTAAGTTAACCAATCGTACCAATTTATATAAGATATTTGCCCAAGATATCCCTCGTCATATTGCACATTTGCCCAAGATATCCACCAAGAAAATGCACACGGTGTAGGTTTGCCAGCGACACATCATCATCCATCCATTACAATGCCTGATGTCTCCTTGCAACAACCAGGACGAGCAGAAAAGAATGCATTCACTAAAATGACAAATTTTATAACATATTTAGCTTCAAAATCCCTATGCTTTATGCACTCATCTCTGTACTAAATTATTTAAACTAAATTTCACAAAACATTAATTTAAGGTATAATTCAATATTTTATCCCAGAACAAACATCAAACGCAAAGCAACTTGCAACGGCAAGATATAGAGCTGCAACATGCCCTAAACTTGAATATAATTTACTCTCTGGGATGCCAATTTCTGTTTTAGCATAAAAATACAGACTTCGGATTGGTGTGGGTATTTACAAAAGAATCTCCCTGAATGGAGAATAGATTGAATGCAGCATACAAAATTATTATTCCAAATGTATAATTTCTATGCCAAAAAGATTTATATTGGCAAATATAAAATGACCAAAACATTTGGGTCAAATGCAAAGGGGGACCACAGGCAAGAATCAAGGTCTAGCCAGCTGAGCCACAGATTAAGTGAAGACAGATGTATAACTTCAGTAAAAAAGTTGCGATAGCCTGCGCGGCAGGCGGTATTTCTACAGGCAGAGAAAATTAGGGAGGCAAAGGAAATACCGTCTGCCGCAAAACTAGGGGTTTTTGAATTACCCGTCCGCTGGTGAACGGGAAAAACGGATTGGTTAGTATTTTTATGTAGTTGTCAATCAACGGCTAAATTCGGTTAAATGTTAATCATTAACCAAATGTTTTGACGTTTTGAAACTCTGCGTTTTGAAATTAGTTCACGTCAAGTCAGACCAGAAATGGAATAACACAATAAAAGAAGCAAATTAAAAGATACAAGCTGAAAAATAACACTCTAAATAGTGTTTTTGATAGAGATTCGAACAAGAATATTTAACAAAGAAGATAGGTCCGAAGGGGCCGAAGTTATGATCGGCGAAAGGTATGGGCTAGTCTATATTTTCGTTCAGACAATTGCATGCGTATTAATTTGATAATATACGATCTCGCTTGACTTTCAAAGGCCATAAATCGCAATAATGTTGACATTTTACTAAAACTATCGATAGGAATTAGGAGATATTTCTTCACTGAATCGAACAGTGGGATTTTCATATAGGCCTATCATGTTCTGAACCAAAGATACTTGATAGATATTATATACGAACCTCCAAAGTATAAACAAGGGGCCGGTTGATGCGGTAATTATCAAATAACAGTTAAACTCTTATATACCCGTTGAATATGTATAGTTGTAAAAAAATAAAAACTATCGTTCTATAAGGTTCAATACTTTCATTTTGGTTGTTGACTGATGACGAATCTATAGTATAGACTTGCATGCTTTGTATTTTGAGCTTATTAAACCACCGTTTTAAGGCAGCTAAACAGGCTTGGTTTATATTAACACATAAAATAAATTCCTTGATTCTCATCACTAGACACAGTCTACACTTTGAAATGTCGAAGACAGTGGGAGATTTATTTTTTATATTTATATAATTTATATATCAATAGTTCGTATCTCCACGAACAATGACAGAATGACTGAGTTTCTTTAAAATACAATGAAATTTCACTCAAAATTCTGTTTGTTTCAAATTGGAAGTTTAAAATGGCAATAAAAACTCTATATAAAATATGAAAAAATTAACTGTCTTGAATTATTTTGTCGGGCGGTACATTTATATTGTATAACGAAAAATAAAACGTTTTCACGAGGATTTTAAAATTCAGTCGGGCGGTGATGAGAATCAAGGAATTTATTTTATGTTGGGCAGTTGGGACTTGGGAGCAGCTTGGGAGTGGCTAATTTTGAATATTTACTTAATTAATGCATCTATAAATAGCGTTGATGCTTCAGGGGCGGTAGTTCATTTACACCCAGTTTTGCGGCTAGTAATGCGATCGTGTGATGTGTTCCATAAGTAGCCTGTTCTCTCGGAAAATTCCAAAACGCCTCCTGCCAACTCCAACAACGCCTACGCGCTTAATTAATGAAAATAAACAATGTTTAGCTATACCGGCTAATATGAAATGTTTAAAGGTAGGTTACAGTCCCTTCTGCGCATGCGCGGGCTTTGTTTACGTTTTTTGTTTTGATCCACATTAATTGTATAAGATGAAGTATATGACGAGTTGAAAGTAACATTCCACATAATTTGTGACCGAGGAGTGCAATGTTTGACAATACTTCGCTTCATTTCTTGTACATTTCTACACTGGAAATTTTTGTACACAATAACAGAATCTTATACTGCAACTGTTTGACTGTAAACATCGTGAATAAAGAGGCCGCTTTGAACGTTGTGTGACTTGCTATATCAACAGCTGGGGCGGCGAACCGAAATCCCGAAGGTATGAGTTCGAATAATTTGTGTTTACCTTTGGAGTGTCTCATCATGAAAATATTTAATGCGGTATCAATCCCTCCAAACATGTTGCCAGTGTTGTTGTTGTCATTATGACAGAATCGCTTGGCCTTGGGGAAAGCTTTTCGCTTGACGAAATTCGAAACAAGTGTGATTGAGAATGTGGTTGCAGTTCCTGTCTTCGTGGCAAAGCCGGGGGAGAAATTTTTGACCGTGCAAAAGCTGGATAAACTGAGCTTTTGTTCAAGCTCGTGCGTGCTATGGAGATGATTTCGTTATAAACAACAAGAGTTCAATAGATTGACAGTGACGAGAGTACGAGGCGCTAAAATTATATTCAACTTTTTTGTGTTATAAGTATGTATGTTTTGAAATTATGAACTGGAAGTATGAATTCACTGATATTACTCTCATATATATTGACACTAAATGATGATATTCTTGTGACACTGAATGATCTAACAGTAATATTAAATTAACTTAAACAATTCTGGTCAATCTAGTGATCACGTTAGTTCACTTCATCATGTCTCTTCACAGGACAATTGCTAAATATAATTATGCTTGTTTCCCTCGATATCAGAGCTCATCAGAATGCTCAGGAAACACTGATAAAAATTTTATTACATCAACGAATCTTTCTTTTTCTTAACAGATTTATATATGATTTATTATATATAAATGATTTACAGATTTATAACAGATTTATGATATGATAATACATATAATTTATAAACAATTATTATTAGCACACATATATCCACGGGGATAGGCATGCATATGACTCAAGGGCTTATATTCCTCCCCCCTTAAAATACTGAATATACTAAATATAATTACAGTTTGTGACATGAACAGTCAGGTAAGCACCATTCACATAAGAACCTGTTTATAGGCTAACTTGGAAAAAATCTAGGTTCTTATTATATGCAGGGTAACCAGGGTTTTACTGTGTTGTCTGATTTCATGTCACAAAACAGGCCATAGCAGCTTGTGCTGACAATATATATATGCATGGGATGGTGCCACTCTTTGTGACACAAGATCAGGCAATCATAGTACAAAATGAACTGGGTTGTGTTTCAGATTGCTTTGTGTAGGAGGCAATCCATCTAGATGAAAGAAAGCTCGGATTTAAAACCCCCAGACCCATGCACCTTTGGGCAATACATGTAGTGACTACATGATCATTAGAGCTTGGAAATTAGGTTAAATTCTTAAAGAAAAGCGACTCATTTTTGGTATAGCATGAGGTATAATTTACATGTATATAAATTGTGCACAAATTATCTAACTAATAGCTATGTGTAAAGCTATACTGTAAAGCTATACTGTAAAGCTGCTAACATGCACTCAATGACATTTTCAGTATTCTGGATTATTTTCATTACTTTGTGAAGAGTTTATTTTCTTCGATTTATATACATTTTTGATTTGTCTTCATGTGATAAAATAAGAACCTGAAATGTTAGCCTAAACAAATTCTTATTTTAGCGTGTCTAAAATAAAAACATTTAGCCTAACAGGTTCTTAAATTATAGGTTCTTATATGCAAGCTTTTAGTCACAATTAGGGTGAAAAAATATACTAGTAATTATTAGTTGAGTTTGTTTACATCATATATAAGTTTCTGTGATCAAAATGTTTTATAATAAAACTAAATGTTAGCTAATTTAATTTAATTTTTAAACGTTAATTTTTAAACCTTATAGCAAAGTGTGTTTATAGATAATCGAACTACGAATCAAATTTTATAATCGCTGACTTTTTAACAGCTATCAGCGCCAAACATTCTTACTTTTGCTGAATTAACGTCGGCAAAAATTTGCCAACCTGGGAGGTTGATAGGTCGGCAT
Organism: Paramuricea clavata; assembly: GCA_902702795.2. NCBI lineage: Eukaryota > Metazoa > Cnidaria > Anthozoa > Malacalcyonacea > Plexauridae > Paramuricea > Paramuricea clavata. Next base: position 6,692 of record CACRXK020016332.1, on the reverse strand, counting down.
TTTAGGTCGGCATTGCCAAATGCCGATCTCGTTTTCGAGGGCTGTGCTTTGATTAAAATATACTTTGATCAGAGAAACTTTTTATGTATTTCTATTAAGTGAGCACAAGTTGTCCATGAAAAGACAGTCAAAGACTGTAAAGCACGGTCAAGATTATGAATTTATATCATTTATCACTCTGACAATAATATATAAACAGCCATCCAAAACATGTTGACTCCAAATTGCTCATTAACACTTTTTCATTGACAACTCCTACTCACAAGTATCATATCTTTAGGCCTTAATTATATGGGTTTCAGTTTGTAAATAAAAGAGATAGAACAGTTCGTATGTAACGATACGGTATAATTAAAATTTAAAATTGTAAATAAAGAGAATTTTATAGTCATTAATTAAAACCTCGATTCAGTGGACTTCAACAAGCAATTTCACTGAATGATCCACAGTGAAGGGAGTGAATAGCAGCTATGTTGGGTGAAATGTCCTTGGATTCTTTTCTTGAAAACCTTTAGTAGAAGCCTGAGGATGTAGGTATATCATGGGGAAACGCAGACAGAAATGGCACGCTCTCCATCGAGGAAAACAATAAAATAGATACACTTTGATACACTTTGGAAGCATCCCTGCTAGCGTGGTATTCTTTCCTACTCGTCATGTTGCCTCAAAAACTCGTTATTTGACGGATTGTCGCTCAAAAAAGCTCAATATATTTTGGAAACTTCTAGCTTCACTCCTTCGCTTGCGAAAAAAACAACGCGCGTGTTATTGCCAGAAATGAGACTGGACCGAGTACAAACCGAGTTGCCCAACTTCCGGTGGAGTCCCCAGGCAAAAACAATCACAGACATGCGCAGAAGGGACTGTAACCTACCTTTAAATGTAGCGACCAACGTTTTTTTTTACATTATTTAGTTTTATTATTATTTCGTCATACGTCACGAGAACAGGCTACTTATGGAACACATCTCGCGATAATGGCCAAGAATGCTCGCTGTTATAAATCACATAAATTAGATTGATCAGTGCTTTTTTAGTAATGACTAGGCTTGTTCATGTAAGAGAACATCGACTGAGCCTTAAAAAACCCACAAAAAGCTTAAACGGATAGTCTAGAAGCATTTTAAAAAGTCACGTGATATTTGTTTCATCCCTTCTATTTATTTCTTTCCTCGCCTTTCCGCTCGCGCCTGCAATCCTTTCTGTTATTTTCGTTGGAACGTCATGTAATATTATCGTTTTGTCAATTTATTCGCCATATTTGAAGTCTTTGGAACGAAGCAAGTTTTTGAAGCTATTCACTGTATTAAAATGCAAGCTCTTATGATTTATACAAGTAAGTGCAATATTACGTTATAATGTTTTATTCATATTACGTTTAATTAATATGTTTTATTCATAACACAGCTGTTAGTTGGACCCCCTGTGGTACAGCGTAATACATGATGTCCACAGGCTCAATTAAATATTCTATGTAATATGCTGTAAATAATACACCCTTGAATGCATGCTGCTTAATCAGTGGACGGTTCCGGCAATTCTAAAATCGAGAAAATTCTGAAAATTGAAAGTTAAATTTGCAGCAAATCTATCTTTCGACTCACATATTTCTTATCGATAACACAAAATTCCATATCCTTTTCGATGTCATAAATTATTTTTGAAAAATGTCTAAAAGCCCTACCTTATTTCTCATAAAAGGGTACCCTTTTTTGAGATTTGTGTTGTAAGGGAATTGGTTCGTTTTAATTAATTACCCTTTACGTCGATCCAAGTTTCAACTTAAAGGCGAAAAAGCGGATTATCTAACGAATTTATACAAATCAAATCTCCATAAAAATAACTGAAAAGGGTACGATTATCGCTCAACTGCATCGTTTTGTAAAATGACGAAAAAGGGTACCCTTTTCTGTCAACCATGTTGTTTTGTACTAAGACGAAACAGAGTACCCTTTTCGGTCAACTATGTCCTTTACATAGTAATATGAAAAAGGGTACCCTTTTCATATTACAAAGGGAAGTAAAGCAGAGACTGAAGTAAATTTAATAATTTAATAAAATACCGATTTGTAACCTATTAGGTTAAATTACATCAGTAAAAAATCTCTCATACAATAGAATATCTAGATGCATAAAATTATTCATAACTTCAGTTGAAAAAGTTATAGAGTTCAAATTTAAAAATAAAAATATTAAAATTATGGTCTATTCATATGTGAAACCATCTGTGGAAAAAACGATTTCATAAATCTGTCCGTTTTACAACTATAGTTATTATAATCGCTTCCATAACGTGTATTATAGTTATGTTCAAGTTTAGGCGGTAAGAGGTCACCCAATTTGTCTCCATGTGCATTTTTAACAAAAAAACGTTCGCATAATAATCGCCGCCGATCTTTCAGTAAGGGTATACCAGTAATACTGCAAGCTTCTCTATAAGTAGCAAATGGCAAGACAATACGCAGAGCCCGCTTCTGGAGTTTTTCGATATCTTCACTTAGGTATTCTGTAATATTGAAGTGCCAAACTTGGCAGGCATATTCGAGTACTGGTCTGATAATGGTGCAGTATACCAAAATTAGAATACTATTGTCGGCATTTGATCGTTTTAACAACCTTAGCATATAAAGGCGTTTTCCCGCTTTTTTAACAATATGGTTCACATGCTCGTTCCATTTCAAATCATCTTGGATTGAGAGACCAAGAATTCGGGCAGATTTTACCCGCTCAATACCAACGTTATTTATAGTTAACGGTAAAAACTCATGTTTTTCTCTTGCAAAGTCAATTACCATTTCCTTACATTTGCCGATGTTGAGCTTCATATTATTAACTTCACACCAATTATAGATAACATTCACTAGATCTTGTAGTTCACTACTCTCAGTTGATGTAACTCGTTCAGCAAACGTTCTGTCATCAACATACTTCCATCTATCGCTCCAATCAATAAGAAGATCATTTATCATAACAAGGAACAAAGCCGGCCCGAAACACCGACCCTTGCGGCACTCCACCGTTTAACGTTTGCCAGTCCGAATGACAGTTAGCCAACTTGACTCGTTGTTTACGATCAGAGAGAAAACTTCTAATCCAATTTATAATGGTTTGGGAAACACTCATTTGTTGTAGCTTATTCACCAGTATGTTGTGATCTATTCGATCAAAACCTTTTTCAAAATCAAGCAAGAATACTCTCACCGCATTGCTTGAAGCATCTGTAGCACTCAGGAGGTGATGGATCAGGCTCAGTAGGGCATGGGTAGCCGAGGAATTTTTAACATAGCCAAACTGCCGCGTATCAATCTTTGCACCAATTGACTTAAGTAACCAGTCTGTAACAAACCGTTCGCAAATTTTGGATAAAGTGGGGGTAAGTGAGATAGGGCGCAAATCTTTAGAAATGTCTTTAGGGACTGATTTTTTTGGAACAGGGATAACGTTCGCTTTTTTTCACATTGAGGGTACAACTGCTTCTTGAATCGAAGCGTTGAAAATCGATGCCACAGGGGAAGAAAGAACGTATGCATATGATTTAAGCACCCAATTAGGTATTCCGTCAGGACCAGGTGATTTGGAAACGGGGATGGCGGAAAATTTACAGTATACATCTTTTTCTTCGATAATAAACTGTGGAAGGATACTTGTACTGCCATTTTCAATTAGGTCATCAACTGGAGACTTATTCAAGGGAGGAATATCTCGGGTAGATGAGACAAAAACATCATTGATTTTATCTGCTAACTCTTTACCAGCAAAAACCTGGTTGTTTACAACGAAATTAGAGAATGTTTTGTTCTTGGCGAAACCCGCAAGCTGTTTTATACATTGCCACCATTTTTTAGCATTGGGGTTTAGTTTTAACTCATCCATCTTTTTCTTAAGGAAGGTTGACTTGAGTCTCTTACTTTCTCTATTGGCAAGATTTCTCAATCTACGATATAGCGGACTTTTGCCCTGACGAAACGCTCTTTGTCTATTTTCTATAATTTTCTTAAATCCGACTGTAACCCATGGTTTATCATGATCGTGCAACTTTACAATTTTACTAGGGAAAAAAACAGTCCAAACCAGTATTTATAACTGTTTGAAAAAATCTAACTTTTGTTCACATGATTCAGCGCGGTACAAGTTGTTCCAGTTTATATAGCTAGCCACTTACCGAATGCTCTCCTGTCATGATTGTTACCTTGTCTAGTTTTCACTTTTGATGTACCATATTTAGCTGTATTTTTATTAAAGGACCACAGTACGGAATTATGGTCACTTTGGCCGACAGGGGGTAATAACACCGGAGAGTTACAACAGGAAGTCATATTTGTCAAAATTAAGTCCAATGTGGAATTTCCTCTTGTGGGTTCTTTAACTATCTGTTTCAAAGTAAAATGGCGTAGTAGGGAGGAAATTGGGCATTTATTAAAGTCTCCAATGAGAAAAATACCAGCGTTGGGGTACAATATAAGAGCAGCGTCAAGTTTAGATGTTAGGTGATCGATTAAGGCACAGTTATCATTGGAGGGAGGGTGATAGACCACACAGATAATCAGGCAGGAAAAGCCACGGAAAAGTTTATTTGGTCTCAGGTAAAGCCAAAGGGATTCAAAATTGTCTTCATGCAAATCTGTTAAGATTTTAAAAGGAATCTGGTCTTTAATATAAGCACAAACGCCACCCCCGATTCTAGAAATTCTATCACGCCGAACTAAGGAAAAGCCACTAATTTCAACGGCACCGTCATCAATATTTTCATTTAGCCATGTCTCAGTTATGAAGGCCAACCCAACCTCATTTATATGCAAAATAGTTTTCAGTTCATCAATCTTAGGTAAAAGTGATCGAGAGTTCGCTAGAAAGAAAGTTAATAACTTTCGCGGAAGGCGAAGGGAAACGGGGGTTGGACAGGGATTTCCATTAAGGTTTTCGGGCAATGTTGGAAAAACCGAGCAAACTGGGAGTAACTTTGGGGACTTCGGTTGACACTCATTCCGTGTGTTCTTAAATGTGGGACCATAGGAGGACGATGGTAAGGATGGTAAGAAAAAAAAGGTGGGTTGGGATGGTTATTAACAGGCCGTGATGCCGTTCTGTTATGATTGGTACTGTGGGAAAAATCACACCCGCTACCCTTTAAGCAATAGCCTCGATTTTGCAAAAAGGGACAGGGCACAAAATGTTTTTGTTCACCACGTGGATGTTTAAAATCGCAACGCCTTCCCTTTGCGCACCACCCTCGACGCTTAAGAAATGGGCAGGGTATAGTGCTTTTTCCAGTATTATTATCTTCTTTTTCAAGTTGTGATTTTAGGGGCTTCGAGGTTCTATTCACTAATGTACCAGTATCTTTTTTCTGTTTACTCGGTACTAGTATTTGCTTTGAAGGCGACTCATTAATATTCCCTAGGTCAATGTCATTAGTATTCGGGTCATTGAGTTGTTGACTCAGGTTACTAAGGTCGATATTACTAGTATTCACCTCAGTGGCTTGTTGTCTAACATGTAATGGAATTTGATTTTGTTCCTGAGGTGTGCGTGTTCCAACAACGTTAAAGCTCGAATTCCTAGGGTCAATATCAATAGTATTCGAGACTATAGATTGTTGAAGATCAATATTATTTACAGTTAGATTAGCACTTAGTTCGCCATCACGAGATAGGCTGTCGTTAGTTCCGCGAGACGAGCTCAAACTATTTTTATTCAAGCTACTAAGTTGGTCACTGTCACGCGTTGGCGATTCCTCTGTAATGCTAATTGGGTTACCTGATCCACTACCTTTGTTCTGATAGCCTTGGGACATATTAAGCACTAGCTTCTCGAGGAATAATAACTTTGATTTAAAAAATACTTTCTCCTCGATAATTCGGCGATTAACTTCATCTTGATTCCGCACAACGCCTTCCAATTCTTTTAATTTTACCCTAAGCAAGTTAATGTCCGACTCATATTCATTTTCCGACAATGCAGCAAGCAGCCGCGATTCCAGAATTGTAAGGTCTAATTTAATACCCTCCATATCGGCATTAATATAAGCACAGCTACAGCTACTGTCAGGTGCATCCATGCGTCCCGTATTTATTGCCGCATGTTCGGCTTCTTTATAGTTATTACTTGTTACTTCAACTGCAGGACGTGCTAGGCCGGCAATATTTCGAAGCTCGGATTTAATATCGTCGCTCAACTTCCCATTTACTGTAAGCGACTTACTGTCTGCATACCATCTTATAGCTAAGTCGTCTAGTTCGAGCAATTTACAATAACCACCAGATGCCGACCATTTTGATTCGTTCTTTGTCAATTCTGTCATCAACATTTTTAGGCTTTGGAAGGGACCATTCCATTTGAATTTGCCTTTATCACTTACTGTTAAATATTTCACAACATTATCAGTATATTTCTCTTAATCAATGATTAATTTCTTGCCCGAATCATACTTCTCATCAGAGCTCACAATTGTATGACCGTCCGCCATTGTCAAGTGCCTGTTGTTAATTTCAAGAAGTTCTTCCGAGCGTGCAAAAACTGTATAAATCTCTTGATTAACGTAATACGTACGGGCAACTTTTTGAATTTTAGTAGCAACTTTTTTCTATTTCGGGCAACTTTTGAGCAACTTTTATGCTTTTTAGCGAGCAACTTCTAGTTTTAGCGAGCAACTTTTTGGGATTTTACGAGCACAATCGGGCCATGCCTGGGGG
>CACRXK020016331.1:0-11457 GCA_902702795.2 Paramuricea clavata | reverse complement strand
TGTTGGAAAAACCTTATTTTTGCACGTTCCAGCAAATAGTGCTATTCGGTCAAACGCAACCTGCTGAGCACAACGCGCTGAGTTTCAGCTCGATCTGATCAATAGTTCGTGAGATATGACAAAATGTTGGAAAAAACTTATTTTTGCACATTGCTGAAAATAGTGCTATTCGATCAAACGCAACCTGCTGAGCACAAGACGCTGAGTTTCAGCTCGATTGGTTCAATAGTTCGTGAGATATGAAAAAATGTTGGAAACACCTTATTTTTGCACATTGCAGCAAATAGTGCTATTCGATCAAACGCAACCTGCTGAGTACAACGCGCTGAGTTTCAGCTCGATTGGTTCAATAGTTCGTGAGATATGACAAAATGTTGGAAAAACCTTATTTTTGCACATTGCAGCAAATAGTGCTATTCGATCAAACGCAACCTGCTGAGCACAACGCGCTGAGTTTCAGCTCGAATGGTTCAATAGTTCGTGAGATATGAGAAAATGTTGGAAAAACATTATTTTTGCACATTGCAGCAAATAGTGCTATTCGATCAAACGCAACCTGCTGAGCACAACGCGCTGAGTTTCAGGTCGATTGGTTCAATAGTTCGTGAGATATGACAAAATGTTGGAAAAACCTTATTTTTGCACGTTGCAGCAAATAGTGCTATTCGGTCAAACGCAACCTGCTGAGCACAACGCGCTGAGTTTCAGCTTGATTGGTTCAATAGTTCGTGAGATAGGACAAAATGTTGGAAAAACCTTATTTTTGCACGTTGCAGCAAATAGTGCTATTCGGTCAAACGCAAAATGCTGAGCACAACGCGCTGAGTTTCAGCTCGATTGGTTCAATAGTTCGTGAGATATGACAAAATGTTGGAAAAAACTTATTTTTGCACATTGCAGCAAATAGTGCTATTCGGTCAAACGCAACCTGCTGAGCTCAACGCGCTGAGTTTCAGCTCGATTGGGTCAATAGTTTGTGAGATAAGACAAAATGTTGGAAAAACCTTATTTTTGCACATTGCAGCAAATAGTGCTATTCGGTCAAACGTAACCTGCTGAGCGCAACGCGCTGAGTTTCAGCTCGATTGGGTCAATAGTTCGTGAGATATGACAAAATGTTGGAAAAAACTTATTTTTGCACATTGCAGCAAATAGTGCTATTCGGTCAAACGCAACCTGCTGAGCACAACGCGCTGAGTTTCAGCTCGATTGGTTCAATAGTTCGTGAGAGATGACAAAATGTTGGAAAAAAATTATTTTTGCACATTGCAGCAAATAGTGCTATTCGGTCAAACGCAACCTGCTGAGCACAACGCGCTGACTTTCAGCTCGATTGGTTCAATAGTTCGTGAGATATGACAAAATGTTGGAAAAAACTTATTTTTGCACATTGCGGCAAATAGTGCTATTCGGTCAAGCGCAACCTGCTGAGCACAACGCGCTGAGTTTCAGCTCGATTGGTTCAATAGTTCGTGAGATATGACAAAATGTTGGAAAAACCTTATTTTTGCACATTGCAGCAAATAGTGCTATTCGATCAAACGCAACCTGTTGAGGACAACGCGCTGAGTTTCAGCTCGATTGGTTCAATAGTTCGTGAGATATGACAAAATGTTGGAAAAACCTTATTTTTGCACATTCCAGCAAATAGTGCTATTCGATCAAACGCAACCTGTTGGGCACAACGCGCTGAGTGTCAGCTCGATTGGTTCAATAGTTCGTGAGATATGACAAAATGTTGGAAAAAACTTATTTTTGCACATTGCAGCAAATAGTGCTTTCGATCAAACGCAACCTGCTGAGCACAACGCGCTGCGTTTCAGCTCCATTGGTTCAATAGTTCGTGAGATATGATAAAATGTTGGAAAAAACTTATTTTTGCACATTCCAGCAAATAGTGCTATTCGATCAAGCGCAACCTGTTGGGCACAACGCGCTGAGTTTCAGCTCGATTGGTTCAATAGTTCGTGAGATATGACAAAATGTTGGAAAAAACTTATTTTTGCACATTGCAGCAAATAGTGCTATTCGGTCAAGCGCAACCTGCTGAGCACAACGCGCTGAGTTCCAGCTCGATTGGTTCAATAGTTCGTGAGATATGACAAAATGTTGGAAAAAACTTATTTTTGTACAATGCTGCAAATAGTGCTATTCGGTCAAACGCAACCTGCTGAGCACAACGCTGAGTTTCAGCTCGATTGGTTCAATAGTTCGTGAGATATGACAAAACTGTTGGAAAAAACTTATTTTTGCACATTGCTGCAAATAGTGCTATTCGTTCAAACGCAACCTGCTGAGCACAACGCGCTGAGTTTCAGCTCGATTGGTTCAATAGTTCGTGAGATATGACAAAATGTTGGAAAAACCTTATTTTTGCACATTGCAGCAAATAGTGTTATTCGATCAAACGCAACCTGCTGAGTACAACGCGCTGAGTTTCAGCTCGATTGTTTCAATAGTTCGTGAGATATGACAAAATGTTGGAAAAACCTTATTTTTGCACATTGCAGCAAATAGTGCTATTCGATCAAACGCAACCTGCTGAGCACAACGCGCTGAGTTTCAGCTCGATTGGTTCAATAGTTCGTGAGATATGAGAAAATGTTGGAAAACCTTATTTTTGCACATTGCAGCAAATAGTGCTATTCGATCAAACGCAACCTGCTGAGCACAACGCGCTGAGTTTCAGGTCGATTGGTTCAATAGTTCGTGAGATATGACAAAATGTTGGAAAAAACTTATTTTTGCACATTGCAGCAAATAGTGCTATTCTATTAAACGCAACCTGCTAAGCACAACGCGCTGAGTTTCAGCTCCATTGGTTCAATAGTTCGTGAGATATGACAAAATGTTGGAAAAACCTTATTTTTGCACATTGCAGCAAATAGTGCTATTCGATCAAACGCAACCTGCTGAGTACAACGCGCTGAGTTTCAGCTCGATTGGTTGAATAGTTCGTGAGATATGACAAAATGTTGGAAAAAATTTATTTTTGCACATTGCAGCAAATAGTGCTATTCAATCAAACGCAACCTGCTGAAAACAACGCGCTGAGTTTCAGCTCGATTGGTTCAATAGTTCGTGAGATATGACAAGATGTTGGAAAAAACTTGTTTTTGCACATTGCAGCAAATAGTGCTATTCGGTCAAACGCAACCTGCTGAGCACAACGCGCTGAGTTTCAGCTCGATTGGTTCAATAGTTCGTGAGATATGGCAAAATGTTGGAAAAAACTTTTTTTGCACATTGCTGCAAACAGTTCTATTCGGTCAAACGCAACCTGCTGAGGACAACGCGCTGAGTTTCAGCTCGATTGGTTCAATAGTTCGTGAGATATGACAAAATGTTGGAAAAACCTTATTTTTGCACATTGCAGCAAATAGTGCTATTCGATCAAACGCAACTTGCTGAGCATAACGCGCTGAGTTTCAGCTCGATTGGTTCAATAGTTCGTGAGATATGACAAAATGTTGGAAAAACTTTATTTTTGCACATTGCAGCAAATAGTGCTATTCGATCAAACGCAACCTGCTGAGCACAACGCGCTGACTTTCAGCTCGATTGGTTCAATAGTTCGTGAGATATGACAAAATGTTGGAAAAACCTTATTTTTGCACATTGCAGCAAATAGTGCTATTCGGTCAAACGCAACCTGCTGAGCACAACGCGCTGACTTTCAGCTCGATTGGTTCAATAGTTCGTGAGATATGACAAAATGTTGGAAAAAACTTATTTTTGCACATTGCAGCTATTAGGTCAAACGCAACCTGCTAAGCACAACGCGCTGAGTTTCAGCTCGATTGGTTCAATAGTTCGTGAGATATGACAAAATGTTGGAAAAAACTTATTTTTGCACATTGCAGCAAATAGTGCTATTCGGTGAAACGCAACCTGCTGAGCACAACGCGCTGAGCTTCAGCTCGATTGGTTCAATAGTTCGTGAGATATGACAAAATGTTGGAAAAAATTTATTTTTGCACATTGCAGCAAATAGTGCATTCGGTCAAACGCAACCTGCTGAGCCCAACGCGCTGAGTTTCAGCTCCATTGGTTCAATAGTTCGTGAGATATGACAAAATGTTGGAAAAAACTTATTTTTGTACATTGCAGCAAATAGTGCTATTCGATCAAACGCAACCTGCTGAGCACAACGCGCTGAGTTCAGGTCGATTGGTTCAATAGTTCGTGAGATATGACAAAATGTTGGAAAAACTTATTTTTGCACATTGCAGCAAATACTGCTATTCGGTCAAACTCAACCTGCTGAGCACAACGCGCTGAGTTTCAGCTCGTTTGGTTCAGTAGTTCGTGAGATATGACAAAATGTTGGAAAAAACTTATATTTGCACATTGCAGCAAATAGTGCTATTCGGTCAAACGCAACCTGCTGAGGACAACGCGCTGAGCTTCAGCTCGATTGGTGAAATAGTTCGTGAGATATGAGAAAATGTTGGAAAAAACTTATTTTTGCACATTGCAGCAAATAGTGCTATTCGGTCAAACGCAACCTGCTGAGCACAACGCGCTGAGTTTCAGCTCGATTGGTTCAATAGTTCGTGAGATATGACAAAATGTTGGAAAACTTATTTTTGCACATTGCAGCAAATGTGCTATTCGGTCAAACGGAACCTGCTGAGCACAACGCGCTGAGTTTCAGCTCGATTGGTTCAATAGTTCGTGAGATATGACAAAATGTTGGAAAAAACTTATTTTTGCACATTGCAGCAAATAGTGCTATTCGGTCAAACGCAACCTGCTGAGCACAACAAGCTGAGTTTCAGCTCGATTGGTTCAATAGTTCGTGAGATATGGCAAAATGTTGGAAAAAACCTATTTTTGCACATTGCAGCGAATAGCGCTATTCGGTCAAACGCAACCTGCTGAGCACAACGCGGTGAGTTTGAATTCGATCGATTCAATAGTTCGTGAGATATGACAAAATGTTGGAAAAAACTTATTTTTGCACATTGCAGCAAATAGCGCTATTCGGTCAAACGCAACCTGTTGAGCACAACGCGCTGAGTTTCAGCTCGATTGGTTCAATAGTTCGTGAGATATGACAAAATGTTGGAAAAACTTATTTTTGCACATTGCAGCAAATACTGCTATTCGGTCAAAACTCAACCTGCTCAGCACAACGCGCTGAGTTTCAGCTCGATTGGTTCAATAGTTCGTGAGATATGACAAAATGTTGGCAAAAACTTATTTTTGCACATTGCTGCAAATAGTGCTATTCGGTCAAACGCAACCTGCGGAGCACAACGCGCTGAGTTTCAGCTCGATTGGTTCAATAGTTCGTGAGATATGACAAAATGTTTTGAAAAAAACTTATTTTGCACATTGCAGCAAATATCGCCATTCGGTCAAAGCAAACTGCTGAGCACAACGCGCTGAGTTTCAGCTCGATTGGTTCAATAGTTCGTGAGATATAACAAAATGATGGAAAAAACATATTTTTGCACATTGCAGCAAATAGTGCTATTCGGTCAAACGCAACCTGCAGAGGACAACGAGGGGAGTTTCAACTCGATTGGTTCAATAGTTCGTGAGATATGACAAACTGTTGGAAAAAACTTATTTTTGCACATTGCAGCAAATAGCGTTATTCGGTCAAACGCAACCTGGTGAGCACAACACGCTGAGTTTCAGCTCGATTGGTTAAATAGTTAGTGAGATATGACAAAATGTTGGAAAAAACTTATTTTTGCACATTGCAGCAAATAGCGCTATTCGCTCAAACGCGACCTGCTGAGCACAACGCGCTGAGTTTCAGCTCGATTGGTTCAATAGTTCGTGAAATATGACAAAATGTTGGAAAAAACTTGTTTTTGCACATTGCTGCAAATAGTGCTATTCGGTCAAACGCAACCTGCTGAGCACAACGCGCTGAGTTGCAGGTCGATTGGTTCAGTAGTTCGTGAGATATGACAAAATGTTGGAAAAAACTTATTTTTGCACATTGCAGCAAATAGTGCGATTCGGTCAAACGCAACCTGCTGAGCACAACGCGCTGAGTTTCAGCTCGATTGGTTCAATAGTTCGTGAGATATGACAAAACGTTGGAAAAAACTTATTTTTGCACATTGCTGCAAATAGTGCTATTCGGTCAAACGCAACCTGCTGAGCACAACGCGCTGAGTTTCAGCTCGAGTGGTTCAACAGTTCGTGAGATATGACAAAATGTTGGAAAAAACTTATTTTTGCACATTGCCGCAAATAGTGCTATTCGGTCAAACGCAACCTGCTGAGCACAACGCGCTGAGTTTCAGCTCGATTGGTTCAATAGTTCGTGAGATATGACAAAATGTTGGAAAAAACTTATTTTTGCACATTGCAGCAAATAGTGCTATTCGGTCAAACGCAACCTACTGAGCACAACGCGCTGAGTTTCACCTCGATTGGTTCAATAGTTCGTGAGATATGACAAAATGTTGGAAAAAACTTATTTTTGCACATTGCAGCAAATAGTGCTATTCGGTCAAACGCAACCTGCTGAACACAGCGCGCTGAGTTTCAGTTCGATTGGTTCAATAGTTCGTGAGATATGACAAAATGTTGGAAAAAACTTATTTTTGCACATTGCAGCGAATAGTGCTATTCGATCAAACGCAACCTGCTGAGCACAACGCGCTGAGTTTCAGCTCGATTGGTTCAATAGTTCGTGAGATATGACAAAATGTTGGAAAAAACTTATTTTTGCACATTGCAGCAAATAGTGCTATTCGGTCAAACGCAACCTGCTGAGCACAACGCGCTGAGTTTCAGTCGATTGGTTTCAATAGTTCGTGAGATATGACAAAATGTTGGAAAACTTATTTTCGCACATTGCAGCAAATAGCGCTATTCGGTCAAACGCTACCTGCTGAGCACAACGCGGTGAATTTCAACTCGATTGGTTCAATAGTTCGTGAGATATGACAAAATGTTGGAAAAAACTTATTTTTGCACATTGCAGCAAATAGCGCTATTCGGTCAAACGCTACCTGCTGAGCACAACACGGTGAGTTTCAACTCGATTGGTTCAATAGTTCGTGAGATATGACAAAATGTTGGAAAAAATTTATTTTTGCACATTGCAGCAAATAGTGTTATTCGGTCAAACGCTTAACTGCTGAGCACAACGCGGTGAGTTTCAACTCGATTGGTTCAATAGTTCGTGAGATATGACAAAATGTTGGAAAAAACTTATTTCTGCACATTGCTGCAAATAGTGCTATTCGTTCGAACGCAAACTGCTGAGCACAACGCGCTGAGTTTCAGCTCGATTGGTTCAATAGTTCGTGAGATATGACAAAATGTTGGAAAAACTTATTTTTGCAGACTGCAGCAAATAGTGCTATTCGGTCAAACGCAACCTTCTCAGCACAATGCGCTGAGATTCAGCTCGATTGGTTCAATAGTTCGTGAGATATGACAAAATGTTGGAAAAAACTTATCTTTGCACATTGCTGCAAATAGTGCTATTCGGTCAAACGCAACCTGCTGAGCACAACGCGCTGAGTTTCAGCTCGATTGGTTCAATAGTTCGTGAGATATGACAAAATGTTGGAAAAAACTTATTTTTTCACATTGCTGCAAATAGTGCTATTCGGTCAAACGTAACATGCTGATCACAACGCGCCGAGTTTCAGCTCGATTGGTTCAATAGTTCGTGAGATATGACAAAATGTTGGAAAAAACTTATTTTTGCACATTGCGGCAAATAGTGCTATTCGGTCAAGCGCAACCTGCTGAGCACAACGCGCTGAGTTTCAGCTCGATTGGTTCAATAGTTCGTGAGATATGACAAAATGTTGGGAAAAACTTATTTTCGCACATTGCAGCAAATAGTGCTATTCCGTCAAACGCAACCTGTTGAGCACAACGCGCTGAGTTTCAGCTCGATTGGTTCAATAGTTCGTGAGATATGACAGAATGTTTGAAAAACTTATTTTTGCACATCGCTGCAAATAGTGCTATTCGGTCAAACGCAACCTGTTGAGCACAACGCGCTGAATTTCAGCTCGATTGGTTCAATAGTTCGTGAGATATGACAAAATGTTGGAAAAAACTTATTTTTGCACATTGCAGCAAATACTGCTATTCGGTCAAACGCAACCTGCTGAGGACAACGCGCTGAGTCTCAGCTCGATTGGTTCAATAGTTCGTGAGATATGAGAAAATGTTGGAAAAAACTTATTTTTGCACATTGCAGCAAATAGTGCTATTCGGTCAAACGCAACCTGCTGAGCACAACGCGCTGAGTTTCAGCACGATTGGTTCAATAGTTCGTGAGATATGACAAAATGTTGGAAAAAACTTATTTTTGCACAGTGCAGCAAATAGTGCTATTCGGTCAAACGTAACCTGCTGAGCACAACGCGCTTAGTTTCAGCTCGATTGGTTCAATAGTTCGTGAGATATGACAAAATGTTGGAAAAAACTTATTTTTGCACATTGCAGCAAACAGTGCTATTCGGTCAAACGCAACCTGCTGAGCACAACGCGCTGAGTTTCAGCTCGATTGGTTCAATAGTTCGTGAGATATGACAAAATGTTGAAAAACTTATTTTTGCACATTGCAGCAAATAGTGCTATTCGGTCAAACTCAACCTGCTGAGCACAACGCGCTGTGTTTCAGCTCGAGTGGTACAATAGTTCGTGAGATATGACAAAATGTTGGAAAAAACTTATTTTTGCACATTGCAGAAAATAGTGCTATTCGGTCAAACGCAACCTGCTGAGCACAACGCGCTGAATTTCAGCTCGATTGATGCAATAGTTCGTGAGATATGACAAAATGTTGGAAAAAACTTATTTTTGCACATTGCAGCAAATAGTGCTATTCGGTCAAACGCAACCTGCTGAGGACAACGCGCTGAGTTTCAGCTCGATTGGTTCAATAGTTCGTGAGATATGACAAAATGTCGGAAAAACTTATTTTTGCACATTGCAGCAAATAGTGCTATTCGGTCAAACGCAACCTGCTGAGCACAACGCGCTGAGTTTCAGCTCGATTGGTTCAATAGTTCGTGAGCTATGACAAAATGTTGGAAAAAACTTATTTTTGCACATTGCAGCAAATAGTGCTATTCGGTCAAACGCAATCGGCTGAGCACAACGCGCTGAGTTTCAGCTCGATGGCTTCAATAGTTCGTGAGATATGACAAAATGTTGGAAAAAACTTATTTTTGCACATTGCAGCAAATAGTGCTATTCGGTCAAACGCAACCTGCTGAGCACAACGCGCTGAGTTTCAGCTCGATTGGTTCAATAGTTCGTGAGTTATGACAAAATGTTGGAAAAAACTTATTTTTGCCATTGCAGCAAATAGTGCTATTCGGTCAAACGCAACCTGCTGAGCACAACGCGCAGAGTTTCAGCTCGATTGGTTCAATAGTTCGTGAGATATGACATAATGTTGGAAAAAACTTATTTTTGCACATTGCAGCAAATAGTTCTATTCGGTCAAACGCAACCTGCTGAGCACAACGCGCTGAGTTTCAGCTCGATTGGTTCAATAGTTCGTGAGATATGAGAAATGTTGGAAAAACTTATTTTTGCACATTGCAGCAAATAGTGCTATTCGGTCAAACGCAACCTGCTGAGCACAACGCGCTGAGTTTCAGCTCGATTGGTTCAATAGTTCGTGAGATATGACAAAATGTTGGAAAACTTATTTTCGCACATTGCAGCAAATAGTGCTATTCGGTCAAACGCAACCTGCTGAGCACAACGCGCTGAGTTTCAGCTCCATTGGTTCAATAGTTCGTGAGATATGACAAAATGCTGGAAAAAACTTATTTTTGCACATTGCAGCAAATAGTGCTATTCGGTCAAACGCAACCTGCTGAGCACAACGCGCTGAGTTTCAGCTCGATTGGTTCAATAGTCCGTGAGATATGACGAAATGTTGGAAAAAACTTATTTTTGCACATTGCAGCAAATAGTGCTATTCGGTCAAACGCAACCTGCTGAGCACAACGCTCTGAGTTTCAGCTCGATTGGTTCAATAGTTCGTGAGATATGACAAAATGTTGGAAAAAACTTATTTTTGCACATTGCAGCAAATAGTGCTATTCGGTCAAACGCAACCTGCTGAGCACAACGCGCTGAGTTTCAGCCTCGATTGGTTCAATAGTTCGTGAGATTTGACAAAATGTTGGAAAAAACTTATTTTTGCACATTGCAGCAAATAGTGCTATTGGGTCAAACGGAACCTGCTAAGTACAACGCGCTGAGTTTCAGCTCGATTGGTTCAAAAGTTCGTGAGGTATGACAAAATGTTGGAAAAAACTTATTTTTGCACATTGCTGCAAATAGTGCTATTCGGTCAAACACAACCTGCTAAGCACAACCGCTGAGTTTCAGCTCGATTGGTTCAATAGTTCGTGAGATATGACAAATGTTGGAAAAAACTTATTTTTGCACATTGCAGCAAATAGCGCTATTCGGTCAAACGCAACCTGCTGAGCACAACGCGCTGAGTTTCAGCTCGATTGGTTCAATAGTTCGTGAGATATGACAAAATGTTGGAAAAACTTATTTTTGCACATTGCAGCAAATAGTGCTATTCGGTCAAACTCAACCTGCTGAGGACAACGCGCTGAGTTTCAGCTCGATTGGTTCAATAGTTCGTGAGATATGACAAAATGTTGGAAAAAACGTATTTTTGCACATTGCAGCAAATAGTGCTATTCGGTCAAACGCAACCTGCTGAGCACAACGCGCTGAGTTTCAGCTCGATTGGCTCAATAGTTCGTGAGATATGACAAAATGTTGGAAAAAACTTATTTTTTGCACATTGCAGCAAATAGTGCTATTCGGTCAAACGCAACCTGCTGAGCACAATGCGCTGAGTTTCAGCTCGATTGGTTCAATAGTTCGTGAGATATGACAAAATGTTGGAAAAAACTTATTTTTGCACATTGCAGCAAATAGTGCTATTCGGTCAAACGGCAACCTGCTGAGCACAACGCGCTGAGTTTCAGCTCGATTGGTTCAATAGTTCGTGAGATATGACAAAATGTTGGAAAAAACTTATTTTTGCACATTGCTGCAAATAGTGCTATTCGGTCAAACGCAACCTGCTGAGCACAACGAGATCGGAAGAGCACACGTCGATTGGTAATAGTTCGTGAGATATGACAAAATGTTGGAAAAAACTTATTTTTGCACATTGCAGCAAATAGTGCTATTGGGTCAAACGCAACCTGCTGAGTACAACGCGCTGAGTTGAAGCTCGATTGGTTCAATAGTTCGTGAGATATGACAAAATGTTGGAAAAAACTTATTTTTGCACATTGCAGCAAATAGTGCTATTCGGTCAAACGCAACCTGCTGAGCACAACGCGCTGAGTTGAAGCTCGATTGGTTCAATAGTTCGTGAGATATGAAAAAATGTTGGAAAAACTTATTTTTGCACATTGCAGCAAATAGTGCTATTCGGTCAAACGCGACCTGCTGAGGACAACGCGC
>CACRXK020016330.1:0-11457 GCA_902702795.2 Paramuricea clavata | reverse complement strand
AAAATTTCAATATCAGTCCCCCACACACCACTGTTCCTCATGTTGCTTGTGGCTAAATGATGATCTACTGAACTATTCATATATGGTCTAAGGACATGTTCTATACTGTTCATGTGATCCACTATTTTTTGTCTTAAAATCATGTGGTATGTTTGTCTACCGGTTAAAATATACGACAGTGCTCTAAATAAACAATTGCCATCCCCAGTAATCCGACAGAGTTTCGTTGGATTAACTAGTGGTTTTGATGTTGTTTCATTGCGTCTAAATATAAGTGGGACATTCATCAAAGAGCATAAGGACAGCTGAAATTCTCCTGATAGAGGATAAAAATGAAGCGATTTATCGATACACTGCTGAGACTCGTCCGTGCCAGCTGATACTAGGCTACAGTGCAAGCGCGGTCATATGAAATATACAACGGCAACGTGATTTTAATACCAAGATTTTGTGTCGTGTTGCTTCGAATAAGACAAATATGTCCTTTGTATTCCGTGACAGCTAAAACATGAATTATTTAATTTAAATAACATGATTAAATTTGGTAAACAAAAAACTCTTTCAATCGACAGAAACTATGGAAACAGTGTTGAAACGGTGTTGAAACACAGCTGACAGAGGCGCTCGAAAGGCACCAGAAAATGTGAACACTTGTATATATATTGAACAAAATATTGTTAATATTTCAGCTAAAAGGTAGATCAGTGTGTTAACAGCAGATCTGTTGGGTGAAGTAGAAAAACAGGTAACAACTAGAGGGCACTCAGAGACTGCATACCTCCGCCTACGCGCAAAATATTGAAGTAATCTATTGTTATTAGAATTTGAATGGCTGGTGCATATATTATGCACGTCCTAATTACGCATTCAGTATAAGTTTTATTTAATTGACCGGGAAAAGCAAAACAAACTTTTGTTATTTCTCATTCAATTTTTAACCAAATTCAACCAAATTTTAATCAGTTCTTCCTTAGCCGATGGGAAATGCACTCACAAAATTTCGTACGGATATGTTTGGTATTTCTTGAGTTATCGTGCTCACAGACAAACACACACACACACATACACACACACACATGCACATACACACACACACACATACAAACCCAGATGATTACATAACCTCCTGGCGGAGGTAATTAAGTCAACCAAACAAAAACGAAACACTCACCTTTTAATTTAACATACGCTTGTCAAAAAGTCAAAAGTTGAAAAGAACGTGAAGCGTGCTCCAGCCCAATTTTCGGTTCCAAAAGACCCGTTCGCAGGCAAACACTGCGCGCAAAGCAGGCTGGTCATTTCCCATTGTTTAACTGCCCCCACTCAAGTAAACCACAAAGACTCACAGATGTTGCTTCGCAACATCCGTGAGTCAAAAATGAAGGCCGCATTACCTGAGTGAGTTGTAATCTTATTCCTTCAACAATAGTTTCATATTTCTTACGATTTTTGTGTTGCATAGACGTTTCGTAGCCTTGTTGGTTGTTTGTTTGGGCCATACAAACTTGACAATAATACAAAGTCAAAGGTTTCCTTTTTCGATTGACTCCAGCATCTTTTGCTTTAAATATCATGTTATATTTTCTCAGAAGTATTTTTTCAACTTTCAAGATCAGTTTTATAGATATTATTTTCGAAAAAAGCCGTAATATTCACGAAAAAAAGCTGCCATAGCCGACAGCAAAAAAACATTTTGTCAATTTTCCCGCGCTTTTCCCCGTTTCCTAAGATACGAGGCCTCATCACGATTTATGAATAAGGTCTATACTGTTTTTTACTACAAACAAACTCCTCCGTGGAGTCTATTTGTACGATCTCTTCGAAACAATTGATACCCCTTTATGTTAATTGGATCATTTGGAATAGATTGTCTTAACCACGTCTTTGTTATAAAAACTATGTCTATATCTTGCTGTGTTATTGTTAGCGCAATCTCGTCAATCTTTGGGGCTAATGACATTACATTAGATAGTAGACATGAAGGAACAAAATATAATTTATTCGGACAGGACAAGGGAGTTGTGATTTTGGAGTTATGTGGGACATTGGAAGTGGGTGATTTATCTACATTCCCCAACGTGGTGCGTGGATAGGTGGGTGGACTGGGTACAAACCCTAACATCCTATGTTGTACGTAGCATCCTCAAGGGAAGTGGTTTGGGGTTGGACGGGGCACTCTGGAACCCACCAAAAAAAGCAGGTGGAACAGTTTGGTGAGAGTTAGGTCGTGAATAGGTGTAGCGGGGTAGAATATCGTGAGAAAAATCACAGAATGAGCCTTTTTTACACCTTCCTTTCTTTTGTAAGAAGGGGCACGGTACCAGGTGTTTTGGTGGTAGGGAATTATTATATATAGGTTTGTCGGTGTGGAAAAAAATCACATAAACTGCCTTTGGCGCACCAGCCACGTTTGCGAAGAAACGGGCACGGGATGGTATGCTTTGCGTTAGTATGGTGTTTATTCTGTGGTTTGACGGCTGTGATCTCGTCTTGTTTATTGCGTGTAGCATTGTTCTCTTTATGTGTTGATAAACTTTGTTGATGAATCTGAGGGGTTTTGAGGTTAATTGGACTTGCATTGTTTATAGTTGTATTTTTGGAATAATTATCAGGAGCGCTAATGATGTTAGCAAGGCCGCTAATGTTTGGAAACTTGTCCAAAGTGAGATTTTTATTGTTTGCAGCAGTTCCGATGATGGTCTTGGTCGAATTATTTAAATGTTGATCATTAGCATTATCGCTAATAGATTCGCAAACTGAGTTTACTTCGTTAGTCGAATTACAGGCATTGTTCTTCAGATCATTAATAGATGCACTGGGATTTATCATTTCAAGCGATAACAATTTTGACTTAATAAGTGTATTGTCTTTGTACAGTTTATTTATTACTTCGTCCTGTTTACGAATTATAGCCTCTAAATCTTTATGCTTACTGTGGAGGGAATTTATTTCTATGATCATTTCATCAGGAGAGATTATAGAATCCAAACGCGTCTCGAGAATTACCATGTCTATCTTTACACCCTCCAAATCTGTTACAACAGATTTACAAGAGCAGCTACAAGCGCTTGAACGTACCTCAGGCGGTCTGGGAATGGCGTCTTTAGCCGTTTCTTTGCTTCCTAAACTCAATGTTGTCTCTTTAATTCTTAAACCCAGCGTTGCCCGACATTCCAACTTCAATTTTAAAGGGTGATCGCAGTTGTCTGTAAGGGTTATAAGTTTCTTGGAACGAGGACCATACCATTTAATGATCAGATCTGAATCATCATCCTTAAAAAGTTTGACGTCGCCGCCGGGTGAAGTCCATGTCCCTTTAGCGTTTAGCGTTTTCTCAACAAAGGTCTTTAACTTGTTCAAAGAGCCAGTCCATTGGTAAATTTCGCCATCGTACGTTAATTCGTTCACTATATTCATGTTTGTCTTTTATTACTGTAATATTTATCGGTTTGTCGATCTACAATTATGTGGAGCTCCTGCTCACTATATGGGTGTAATCATGGGTGTATGAATGCACTCAGAGTAGCATCACAAGCAACAAATATATCGATTGGAATAACGTACCGTTTGCTTTAAGTGAAAAATTCCTTCGAGTATTTCTGCCAGCGTTGCCAACTGCGATTTTGTAAAAATCGCGGACATAAATATTGCTTAATATAGTCATGACAACGACAGTTTCCGAAGTCAAGTCGACAATTTCCGTCACAACTCTTACAAAGATTTTAGCGTTACATATGCTAGCCCGCGAACGGGCTAGCCACAAAAATCACATTGTCACGTGGTACAAATGATGTTTTTTCATTGGACAATTTGAATTTGAGGTATAATATTAATTGATATACAATAGATTTCGGAAATCACTGGAAATTGTTTTCAAACTATCCTTACTATGGAAATAGTATGGATCGTAGTTGAAAATAGTTTTACTAAGTTAAATTTCAAAGCATTTTTAAGTCTGTGTTAAATTTCTTGGCTTTGTAAAAAATGTAGAAGTGTTAGTATTTTTAGTTTGAATTTCATAGTTTTATTTAGCCTCCTCCGCAGGCAACTCTTGTGGCATCCCAAATGGCAAACGTTTGAAAAATCCCCATCAAAAAAGAGCAATACTGTCGCGAACGGCGAATTAATGTTGTTTTGGCCGAGTAGTAATAAAATTAAGGGGATTGGGTCAGGGGAAAGGCGGAAAGGAAAGGCGGGAAGGGGGCGGGGCGGGAAAAGAAAGGAAGGGGAGTTGCCTGCCAAAAATCGACATGGTCTATCAGTTCTGCGCATGTGTCTCGCGCATACTAAAAACTCACTAAGTGGTGGTGTGTAAGGCGAAATTAAATACTCTCCCGGGTAGACAAAGGAAGCTTTCTCATTTAGTAAATTTGGCGGCACTCGAAGAAAAACTCTTACTTGAAGCGCTTGAAAAACTTTCTGCTGTTCCTCCATTGCGGCCTAATATAGCATCGAATTTTACAGTGAAAGGATGCCAAATAGAGTCGGTGGTTAGAGCAATTTCAACGTTTGAGGCTGCCACAAAATTTGCTTTTTGTCTTCAAGAAATTTATGTTGCTGAATACGAACATATTTCGAAGACCATTGAAATATCGGACGAAGCAAATGATCGTTATGTGTATAGCATTAGCATCGTAAACAACAAACCGCTTGTTGAACTGAATTATGTACTGAAGAATCCACCTTTTATACCTTCGGAAAGAAGCACATATTTCAACGGCCAAAGCTCAAGAGATTTTGAAACTGAGGCATTATTAAACAAAGCCAACGATTTCGACAATCTTGAAAGAGGAGAGCTCATAGACAATACGCTGAGACAATATTTTGGTTTCACGTCGTTTCGGCCACTGCAGAGAGAGACAATAATGGCAACAATGAACGGAGAAGATGTTATGACAGTCGTGGGAACTGGTGGTGGTAAGACGTTGATGTATCTCTTACCTGCTGTAATTTCTTCCAATATCACTTTGGTAGTTTCTCCCACATTGTCACTAATAGATGACGTGCTTGGTAGATGTCATAATCTCGGCATATCAGCATGTAAATTTACTGGAGAACTTCCAAAGGAATTACAATACAGCCAGCAGTTGAATATAAAACAATTTAAGATTGTTCTTGGAACACCTGAAATGCTCAAGGAAGGAGAATTCAACAGCACTGTCATGTCCATGATTGAGAAAAAAGAAATAGAAAGGATCGTGTTTGATGAAGCACATACAATTGTTAGCTGGGGTAACACTTTTCGTCCAATATATAGAGAAGTATGTGAAGAGTTAGCTAAGACAACATGCCCTAAACTTTTGTTGAGTGCAACAGTTCCTGCCAAAATTGAATCTGAACTTAAGGATATTTTCATGGGTTTGGTGGTCTTCAGATCTTCAATCTTCCGAGAGAATCTGTTTTTGAAAGTTCAAGAGCGTACAAGCAAGTTCTATGATGAATTGAAAAGCTTTATTTTGGAGAGAAAGGGTGATAGTGGTATTATCTACTGTGTTTTACCAAAGCATGTTTCAACCATTCATGCTGATCTTTTGAAAAATTGGATTGACTGTGTCAAGTATCATGGGAAATTGTCTGAAGAAGTGAAAACAAATAGTTACTCTAAATGGGTAAATGGAGAGTGCAGATTGATTGTTGCCAATTCTTCATTTGGGATGGGCATTGACAAAAAGGATGTGCGATATGTGATCCATGGCAGAATACCCACAAGTGTTGAAGAATACCATCAGCAGTGTGGCCGTGCAGGGCGTGATGGTTTGCCTGCGACATGTGTGCTATTTTATAAATATGGGGACAAGAATATGCTTTTGAAATTGTTTCAAATGCAAAGTGAACAAAGCCAGCAAATTGCATCAGTTAACGAACTGATACATTTTCTTGAAGATCCTGTACAGTGTCGTCACAGAAGCCTTATGGTATTCTTTGGAGAGAAAACAACCAGTTTCATTTGTGGAACCAGTTGTGACAATTGTGGTACACGAGGGAGCTTCTATGCAACTGATGGCACGTCTGATGCACTGAAGGTGTTACAAGCAGTGGTGGAATTGACTGGAAGGGTTTTTACATGTAACACCCTAAAACTCTTCCTTGTAGGAAGTCGACAGAAATCTATTCTGGAACAAGAACTGGATACTCTAGTAAATTTTGGTAGCCTTGAGAAAAGGTTTGTGCCAGCTGTGCTACTTGACAAATTTTTACATTCACTTATTAACAGTGGCATTCTAGCAGAGGTTATTGAAAAAAAGGGGAAACATTTATATTCTCAGCTTGTTCTTGGACCAAAAGCACATGATCTGATGGCTCTCAGGCTGAGTGTTTCTCGCTACGAGAAGTAATATAATGTACACTGATAATAGTATTATCTAAATTTAATTGGTAATTGTAGTAATAATGTAAACCATGTGTGTTTGTCAGATTTGATAATTTTGCATAAATGGTCTAATACGTATGTGTTTGAATAAAGGTTCTTAGTGCAATTTTTGCATACAACTGTTTTCAATTGAACCTAATAATTAACCTTCCAAGCCCTTCCTTAAAGGATTAGTGTCACACCAGGAGTTCGCGGGCTCAAACTCCTGCTGGCGGCCATTTTTCGGGACGAATAGATTAGATGATCTGGAAAGTTTTTACAATCCGTCATATATTTAAACCATTCTTTTCTAATCCTTGCTATTTTTGTGTGATTTTTATCAGAAATGCACCAAACAAGGTATTTTTATCGCTATTTGTTGTATTTGAGTAAAGTGTAAACAATAACAAAAGCCAGCAATGCATGATCCTGACACTAATCCTTTAACCATCTTCACCCGCCCCCTGCATAAAAAAATCCTGGTATTATAAACTGTAGATTTTATATTTATGGCAATAATTTGTAAGCAAATACCTATGTACATTACGTAATTATATACAGATCCACACTTCCCCTACAGAAACATTTTCGCCATTCGATCATAATTAAGGGAGGGACAAAGTGTTATTTTGTGATTAACCCATTTGCTTGCTGTTCTCCTAAGTAAAATTGCCTGGTGTTAAATACCCAGGTAGGGTGCATTGGCATCTAATAAACTTTAGTAGGGCACACACAGTTAACCAATTAGCTCGCAATGTGTACAACTTTAGTATTTACTCTATCTAACGCCAACAATTTTACTTATCATTGATCAAATGCTGTCATATAGTATATATATAGTATAAGATTTATATTATAAGGAATAAAACTTTCAACAATGTACTGAAAGTGAGAAACAAATAACAGTATGCAATGTGACTGATGTATGCAGAGCGAAGTGATACAAAAGTTATAGCATGTCATTAGGAAATTTCCTGTGAAGAAATGAATTAAATTCATTGCTTGCTTTGACTTCTCCTTGTTCTAAAACATTCTCATACTTGCTAGGAACTTTCTCTTCTCCTTTGAATTTCTTGTCAGCCCATGGGTATTTGTAAACAGCAGTTCTTTCATAAGATTCAAACCATTCTTGTTTGAGGACAAATTGGGCAACCTTCAGTTGATCATACAAGGATGGTGGCTTCTTGTGCTTCTTTGTAGTGTGGATGTTGAATGACTCCCGACATTCGTACATTTGTCGATTCATCTCTAGCAAGTGAACACTGCAGGACATCAGTTCTACCATGGAAAAGGAGCTCTGGGCAGATGCAAACTGCTTAACATGGCGAACAAGATAATCCTCAACCCATTCGTCTCCAGCCAATTGTTTTCCATCTTTACCATCCAAACTGACTGTCCTATTCCTCTGGTACATTAGGCGGTATGCAAGTGGCCATTTGGCTATTGCATTGACAGTATGTGTGAATGCTTCATCTCTGTAATTTGTCTTGTGCATTTGAGAGAAAAGAGCAGGACAAATCATCCACACACCTTCTATGGCCTTGCCATTCCCATACCTGTAAAAACATATTGTATGAAATCAATTATACTATATTATTAAAACATCCTTTTCTACATTAAGGTAACTTATCAAAGTTTGATAGGTTACTAGTCTAATCAGCTCAACTCTATTATTAATTAACATATGTTCTTGAAGTGCCACCTGTAATCTGTCTCAAATATAGGCATAGGGACTGATTACATGGAATTTTGTATTACATGCATGGCTGAAACTTCAACCCAGTAAACAGGGCTGATTTCAACCCCAGGGTTGAAAATACCCCATGTAATTGGGCCCTTAGTAGAGGAGACAATAGATATATGCATATAATAAAATAGTATACCTGATTGATTCCTTGTACCACCTGGTTATGGGCATTAAATGGTTGATGCACTGGGAATGGTACCGAAACACTGCATCTTGCTCTTCCTGTTTCTTTATCCACTCCTTCAATTTGGAGAGCAATACCTTATTATGACACTTGGTTTCTTCCAGGCATTTATCCAACTCTGGTGCAGTTGGAAAACTAGAGGAATTTTCAAATGCCTTTATCATGGCAATAGAAAGTCCATCGTCATAGTCAAGTATGGCTTCCTCATTACTGTTGTAATTGTTATCCTTAAACTTGGACTTGAAGGAAGAGGGATTAACGGTTGGTCTTTTCAAAATATTCTCTACCACATGCCAAAATCCACCAGGACCTGCACTGCGAGCTATGCACTCGTTCAGATACCCACGGCAGTGAAAATCTCCACCGCCAGGCGAATGACACCCATAAACATCTGGGAAACGACCGGAGCACCCTTGAATGAGAACAGTGTTCTTCTGATCGCCGACATTGATGTTCAGACCACGTGCAAAATTAAATCCGGCATCAATGCCACGCATTTCAGAACCATTTGAACTGCTTTTGTAAAACGATTCAACATGGCGAATAACTTCTTCTTCTTCCTGTATTTTCTGTGTCAATCATAATGTTATCTCCCTTTACTTTAGCTATTTGTAACGGAGGCACAGTATCTGGGAATAGCTCATCTCTAACTGAAGCTCCGCATTCGATAATGACCTTTGCCGTAATTGTGTGCCCCATATGAAGAGCTAAAGTCAACGGTGTTTGTCCAATACCATCTCTAATGTTGATAGGACACCCAGAATACACTAAGCATCGAACGAGCCTCGTATTGCCATTCAATGACGCCAAATGAATTACAGACCTTTCGTATTGGTCTCTAGCAGGGAACCACTCGTCTTTGAGCGCGGAAACTCGTTCAGTCAGCGTACGATCGCTTGTAAAAACAGACGCGAGATCTCTCAATGTTGTAAAAATATATTCAAAACGCTTGTCTAATATTTCGTTAACCTCTTTTAAGCCTATTTTGCATATCAACTCAGACCACTGAAGATTATCAATATTCATGACCGCGGCCATTCCTCGAAGGTGGACAGGGGGGCTTTCTAATATTTTGAACGTGACACCCGGGGGGGGGGGTGCATTTTCACCCAAAGGGTGTCCCCCAAAAACGAAAACTATTGAAATCACCGATAACAATTTAATTGTTAGAATTTGAATGCCTTAGCACACTGCTGGTCCACACGTACGAGTGCATAAATGATTGAAGTAATTAATTTTATGCATAATGAAGCTGTTTACTAGAGTTTTATGGTGCGTATTAAAACACAATGGAATCACTTGTATTCACGATTAAATTCCCACGGTCAAAAAATCGCCCACTTTACAAGGAGATTTTCTTAACTGAATTTAAATAAATGCACCATTACGCATCTTCACGTTCAGCCAGGCTCTTTACATCCGCTTGGACTTGGTGACGTGAAGCCCCAGAAATTATGGGTAATTCTAATTGTCGTCCCCCCCCCCCCCAAGTTTGTATTAAATTCGCCTTATGGAAATATTACAATAGCCAGAAAGTGAAAACGAAGTATTTAATAAAACAAGGCTGTTTAAATACAAGCCTATATTGACCTGTAAGGCTGTAAGTGTAATGGTGCTTTTCCTTAATCCAAATCAACACCATCCATGTTGAACTTGGACAGACCGACAATTACTACCGCGAAAGCCTGGGAAACCAGGTCTCCTAAAACCGTTGGGATTTACGGGGGGAGGGTTACATTAATTCGAAATATGATCGTTATATAAAAGGATAATTTTTTAATATGGTATATAGACATCATAAATTGTTTTAAATACATTTCTTATTATAACATACGTGATATATACACGACAATATGTTGTTTCCCATTATTGTACTTCCCGCTTTTCGGTATTTGCATGCTGTGGGAAGGCGGCGTCCTCCCCTCCACCCTCCCCGTCAATCACAACGGTTTCAGGAGGCCTGGTTGCCCAGACTTTCGCGGTAGTAAATGTCGGTCTGTCCACGTTCAACATAAAATGGCATCAAACTTTGCTGTGAGGTAGTCGCTGATCTTCTTGCTGAAACTTACTGAAACAGAAGTTTTTTTTAACTCCCATCCCATCCAAAGTTTGATGCTGGTGATAAAAGTGGGAAGAAAGCTAATTCGGGATATATGTAGAAATTGAGATGAGAAAGAGAATAATTCGAGAGAAGAGAATAATTTTAGGCGATTCACTCGTGAAGAATGGCTAACATCAACGCAAACAAAAACTTTTTTACGCCTTGCAGCATCTACGAGAAAAGTTGGGAACAAACAAGCATTAGAAGCGACTCCAGAAGAAATTGGAGAAGACTTAATCGATGAACTAGAAGTTGAAACTGAAGAACAAAATCGAAGGGATGTCTTAAAAGAAATCGGAGAGCTTACAGGTACAACAACCGATTACATACAGCGTGTACGATCTTCATGATATGAACAACCGGAATAAGCTCCAAGTCTTCAATGTCAGCATGATGAAAACAATTTGGACGCATTTTGAAATACCGTTTAAATCCAGAGATCGCAAGCAAGATCTGCTGAAAAATTTTAACTAATGATATCTGACTGCAGTTGTAACTGTTCTTGATCAACACGTACAGGTGTATGAATTGTATAAGTATGTTTGTCTATATGTTAGTTGGCTATATCTACAAGAATAAACTGTATAGGTTAACATATACAGAGGCGTAGCCATGGCGGGAGCCGCCCCACCCCCCGAGAAAATTCACTCTATGAAAATAAGTAAAGCTTGGCGCCCCTTGGTATTTGCTGGCCCACCCTGACCAAAAATCCTGGCACTGCGTGCACTGCAAACCGGGCAATTTCCGCTTTTTTAATTAATTTACGTTTGGAAATCGACAAATTTTAAGCTAATTAATAGCTATGTTTTGGACGTGTGATTTATTAGAGTTTGAAACAGATCTCAAATCGCGTTGTTATCCTTTAGTGTGTATCCAAAAAGGATGGCAAACGATATTTAATAGGCGTATACATTTTCCCCTCGCTTGCGTTTTGAAATGGACAACTTTTCTCGCTAATTATTAGTGCTAGCTCATGCAGTCGGGTCGCCTATAATCCGGTTAAAGATACACATCAAATTGCCTTAACATTGTTTTTAAAAACAACTCTGGTTGTGTGTTGTTTTTGTTTTTAGAAA
>CACRXK020016327.1:0-11462 GCA_902702795.2 Paramuricea clavata | reverse complement strand
ATACATATTCATTTAATATGTGTATAAAATTAAAACACCTCAAGTGCCTGAGTAGTGGCAGAAATTTGATCTCAAATATTTGATCATGTTGGATAAAAAGTATTTATTGTGTACATGCTTTATAGAGTATTGATTGACTGATAATAGCTCTGCAAATGTACTTTATAAAGATAATAATAATATAAAAATATATAATCTTTGGTTATATTTTTAGATCTGATGCAACTGGCAATTGCTGGTATAGCTCTGTTTCCTAGCATTGACAGGTACCAATGACCTAATTTGACCTTGATAGTTTAAATGTTTACAGTGCAAGTGTGATGGAATTCAACTATGGTTGAATACTATTTAAACTAAATGACATGGCTTGGTCATGATGCAAATTCACCAGGAAATTATTCCTAACATATGTACTGTAGGAAACGTTATTGATAAATTTTCTGGAACATGTGGTTAAAGTTAAATATCTCGGCTTGCAAAAAGACCACTCTCGCCCCCAATAGCAATAACCTCACTCTTGTACACAACACTGACATGAGAAAAAACTTCCTGGGGTTTGGTTCTTCATCATCAACCACACTTAGCCTTTCAAGATCACCACCTTCCCATAATCCCCACCAAACATTCGGGCTTTGTAGACAAAATTTTTCAACAGACCAAGGCTTGAAATAACAGCTGATCACCAACCAATAATAGGCAAGTCATGACTGCCGACCACCATGATCGGGAACTTTGGGAACATTTCAGGCCCTGACAGACAAACTCCATGTTGTTCGTATGTGACTGTCTATATAGAGTATGTAAGCATAGTATAGGAATATAATAGAATACTGTATTAAAAACCTTGCCAATTTAATATTTCAGATAACTAGACAAGTAAAGTAATAGTCATTTGTAATGAAATATTTTGTATTTGAATCGACTGTGATTAAAATATGTTTAAAATGCCAGGTAAAGCTTTGAGGCTGCAGTTTTGAGGCACCATTCCACGTGCGATATTATACATTTTCATAGTGGAGAGTGTATAACAAGATGATGAATTTAATTAGATTAGACATAGGTTAGTAATAGGAGGACTGGGGAAGGGGCTAAAGGGAAAAACAAGGCAATTTCACATACATGAAATGTCCCATATTGTCACCCATTTTTAACCAAGCTCCTTTTGCTGCAGTGAAAGGTGTGAGGTGGGTTTATGGCACCTTAAAACCAGATTGCTTATTTTAGGTGGTGTTCATTGTTCATTTTATTGTCACCCATTTCTAAGTTCTAGCCAAACTCCCTTTGCTCTTGCAAAAGGTGTGAAGGCAAGCAATCTGGTTTTAAGGACCCAGAAACCTGTGCTTGTGTTCAGCTTTTTCAAGGAGCTGTCCTTGTTGGATCACGCGTACGGTTTACTATTTTTGGTAAACGTGTTTCCTAGGCATGCTGATGAGCCAAGGTATACACTGTAGGGCGAAACAGTCTATATATTAATATATCATATGCTGAACATTGGCAGGTACGAAAATTGTGTCATTTACGCATTTGTAATTTGATAAAACAAAATATCTATACTTCCACAAAAATTGGACTTCATGCTGATATCAAATGACATCATGTCAAATGACGTCATCACGTTTGTGTCATCGATGATGTCATAAAATTTTGACTAACGTGCGAAAAATCCTAGATCCGCCCCTGCCCACCCCTACCATCCATTGGCCAAGTCAAAACCGTCCTAAAACACCTAAATCCTAGGAAAGCCACTTTTGGTCGGATAATATCCCTGCATGGTGTCTTAAACGGTTCGCAGAAGAATTAGCACCAATGGTCCACGATATTGTGGTTGCAAGCATAGTTCAATGCAAATATCCCACCTCCTACAAGCATGCAATCATCAGTCCCATACCAAAGATCCGTCCACCCACAGACCTAGATAGTGACTTCCGCCAAGTTTCCGTGCTGCCACAACTAGCAAAAGTTATCGAGAAGCTACAGCTGTAACTCAATAAATCCAGTTTCAAGATCAAAACAAATGAGCACGCCTTACGAGCGGTCACTCAACCGTGTCTGCCCTTACCTCCATATCTCAGAACTGGTTCGACTCAACGGACAACTCCTCAACCGGTAGACAAGGTGTTCACGCCCTATTTGTTGATTTTCGGAAGGCGTTTGACTTGGTCGACCATAAGATCCTTCTGGACAACATTGCTGATATGAATGTAACAAGGAGTTTCTGGTTATGGATAATGAGTTTTCTGGAGGGAAGAATACGACAGCTAAATCTCTAAGGTGTACTATCAAAGAACTGCATCATGCCCAGCCGGCTTCCCTCAGGAATCTGCTATCTCGCCGATCTTATTCAACATACACAAGAACGATATGGAGGAAAATGTTTCTGAACAGGCATGTGTCAACACAACCAAATATGCGGACGATTGCACCATGGATACATCCATAAGAATAGGATAATCTAGCGATTTGCAAAGCGCTCTGGACTCAGTGCAAAGTTGGGCTGTGGAAAATAAGATGGAACTGAATGCCAAAAAGACAAAAGATATGTGGATTAACTTCACCGAAGCACCGCCCCCTCTGCCACTACCGCATACGTCTTAGATGCAGTTTTTTATAAGCTTTCTGATGATGCAAGTCATATTTGTTGTAATTGAATACAAAATTTCACATATTTTGGCTATAATAGAATTCAATAGAAGAAAATCACTAATCACCCGTTTTCAGGAGTTAGCAGCAAAATAGCGATGGCCCCACTTCAAATATCTATTAAGCAAATAAAACTACATCAATTGTAAAAGTTTGATGCTTTTAACCTCAACGGGAACTACTGATCAATAATTTTACACATATCCGCCTCATGATTACTAGGTCTTGTATACAAATGGAACTCTACTTGGAGTTCAACCAATCTATTTAGATTTAATGTTGAGTTTGAGAATGTAAGAATATTTCGTTTCAGGAATTTTACTTGTCAGCGAGAATAACTTGATCGAAAAAGACTTAATTATAGCCTTTCTCACGCCGCCATTTTTGAGTGGCTTTTCAGCCGAAGTCTGCGATATAAGTCCACATAACAGCGACTTTTTATAATTTTTTGGACGAATGATGGTAAATTTGCTCTGTTAATGGTTAGTTTATTTTGAAAAATTGCTTTCCACATTGTTTTAATTGTCTGCATTGCTTAACGAGAATCAGATGCCACCCAAAACAGGGCCGTAGCCACCGGTCCGGTTTCAACCGGACCACTTTCCGGAGCAACAAAAACATTTTTGAGGTGTTAGACTTTGCGCCAATATTATAGGTAACATTTTATCTTGGAGGCCAAAATAGTTATAATTAAGATATTTTCTTTGGGCGAGTATCATCATTATTAGTGTATAATCAATTTCGGGACTCGAATCTAACCATACCACTTATAAATTGGTGGCTACGGCCCTGCAAAAATGGCGGATATTCGTCATCGTGAGAAAGACTAGTTAGTTAAGGAACATTGCTTTGAGGTGAAGCCGTTAGAAATAGTCTCAATAGTCTAGGACCTGTATATGGGTTTGTATGCGTTTCATTTAGGACAGGTAATCTCAACTGTTTTAGGGTAAAATGAACATGGCGGTCAACATGGCATATGTGCCAAAACCTGAATCCGGGACGAAAGACCCGCCTCAAACGGCAGTGTCGACATAGCTCTAACTTCCGAAAATGAAAAGCAATAGCCTTTCTGAAGTGCTTATAGTGTTCAGAAGGGTTGGTTTTAGGGGTGGTCATTGGAAGGAAACATTTGTCTAAGTATAATATTTTACAAGAAAATGACTATGCACCACCCCAGGTAATAAAATTGCTAATTATGCACAAAATAACTATAAATATGCCTGGCAGAAATTAAATTTTCTTATTTCCTAAAAAAATATCATGGGGTGAAAAACTATGCTCAATTTAATATAATTGAGGATTGTCATTATTTTCATTAACCAGTTACCCGCTAACATCATCAGCTGCTCTGAATGGTCATC
Source organism: Paramuricea clavata (assembly GCA_902702795.2). Classification (NCBI taxonomy): domain Eukaryota; kingdom Metazoa; phylum Cnidaria; class Anthozoa; order Malacalcyonacea; family Plexauridae; genus Paramuricea; species Paramuricea clavata. Next base: position 7,461 of record CACRXK020016327.1, on the reverse strand, counting down.
AGACAATAATATGAAGTTAAACGTATCAAAGACCAAAGAATTGCGTGTCTGCTTTTCTAAGCTTACTCCATCGTTTGCCCCTATTACCATTCGCGGTCAAGAGGTCGACGTCGTTTCCGAGGCCAAACTACTGGGCGTTGTCCTTTCGGACGACCTCAAATGGAACTGCCATATTGACTACATTTGCAAGAAAGCCGCGAAGCGTTTGTACGGTCTGCGCCTTCTTAAAAGAAATGCTTTACCTTCTCATATTCTGATCTCAACCTATTGTACACATATTCGACCAATTGTCGAATATGCTTGTCAGGTATGGCATTATGGCCTTCCTCATTACCTGAGTGATCAAGTTGAAAAAAATACAAAAAAGGGCATTAAAAATTATTTTCCCTGGAACTATCTATGCTGAATGTTTGCTTAAAGCTAACTTGATGACTCTTTACGAACGTAGAACTGTCCATTGCAAGCGACTTTTTTCGAAGATGTTGGAACCCACTCATAAACTGAATGCCTTAGTACCGCCTAAAAGTCTTCAAACTTATAATCTGAGGTCTTATCCGAACTTATTAGTACCTAGGTGTAGAACTGAACGTTTTTCGAACAGTTTCATTCCTGCTGCGTCTCGTGCTTATAATAATAAGTAAACTTTAGATTATTATCGTTATTTTTATCTAACTTATCTATTTTTACCTGTAAATATAGAATAGATTAAATACCTATGTTCTTATACCCTGTAATTCCAAAGTAATTCAGTTGTTACTGCTAGTTTGGAAATTTATAATAATAATAATAATAATAATAAATATAATACATTTTATTTCACTTACCCCCCCACGAAAACACGATTTCAGTCATATTTTGCCGTCTTGTTAATTGCTTTTTATCGCCGAATCTGGCAAATATCATCCAGTTGTTGTACTTTTACATAATCATAAATGGCTGAAGAAGATTTCAAAGAAGGTTTCATCAAATTTGGAAACAGTGCAGTGTATTTTATCTTTGATATTGTGTCCTTCGATATTTCGTGAAATATGGCGCCATTGCAACGGCGCGCCGCTTCTCTGCCCGATAAATGCCACTTCTTCGTCTTCCTTATCGAGAAGTAATTCATCGTAGAATAGTCCCAATCGAAAAATTGAAAACATTAGTTGTACTTGAAAGAAGAAAACCTCCCAATACAGTTGTCTTGTCAGAATTCAAAAGAAGTAATTTAAAAGTCACGCGCAAATTCGTGAAAACTCCTCGTGGGCTACATGACAGGGGGTGAATATTTTCACGAAACGTCTGTTCGTCACCACAGCAACCTAACTAAATACACTATATTTATTGAATGTTTATGATTGATGATAAAAATACGCAAATATTTATTGTTTTTATCATCAATCATAAAAATGCAATAAATATAGTGTGTTCAGTTAGGTTGTTGTGGTGGCGAACAAACGTTTCGTGAAAATATTCACCCCCCCCCTGTCATGTAGCCCACGAGGAGTTTTCACGAACTTGCGCGTGACTTTTAAATTACTTCTTTTGAATTCTGACAAGACAACTGTATTGGGAGGTTTTCTTCTTTCAAGTACAACAAATATTTTCAATTTTTCGATTGGGACTATTCTACAATGAATTACTTCTGGATACTGTAATCTAAATACATATGAAGACGAAGAAGTGGCATTTATTGGGCGGAGAAGCGGCGCGCCATTGCAATAGCGCCATATTTCACGAAACATCGAAGGACACAATATCGAAGATAAAATACACTGCACTGTTTCCAAACTTGATGAAACCTTCTTTAAAATGTTCTTCAGCCATTTATGATTATGTAAAAGTACAACAACTGGATGATATTTGCCAGATTCGACGATAAAGATTATATTTAATGAAAATAATGACAATCCTTATGAAATCCACAACAATTATATTAAATTGAGCATAGTTTTTCACCCCATGATAATTTTTTTAGGAAATAAGAAAATGTAATTTCTGCCAGGCATATTTATAGTTATTTTGTGCATAATTAGCAATTTACCTGGGGTGGTGCATGGTCATTTTCTTGTAAAATATTATACTTAGCTTAGACAAATTTTTTCTTCCAATGACCACCCCTAAAACCAACCCTTTTGAACACTATAAGCATTTCAGAAAGGCTATTGCTTTTCCTTTTCGAAAGTTAGAGCTATGTCGACACTGCCGTTTCAGGACGGGGTCATTTTCAGGACTTTCGTCCCGGATTCAGGTTTTGGCACATATGCCATGTTGACCGCCATGGTCATTTTACCCTAAAACAGTTGAGATTACCTGTCCTAAATGAAACGCATACAAACTCAAATACAGGTCCTAGACTACAACCAGTAATGCTCAAGACTGTAGCAATCTGATTGGTCATGGCCAAAATGAGTGCGACAATTTCCATTTCCGTCACCATTCTTAGCATCAATCGAATCATCTTGCGCTTAGATCACATCATTTTTAAGCCAATCGGATTGAAGCTCTGCATTAAGAGACAATCAGCTTAACTAAATATGAAAATAAACTAGCCAATCAATTTTAAAAGACAATGGGATATGGCAAATGAGCAATAAAGAGATCTAAATGTGTCGCCTTATAACAAAATGGATAGCTATAACCATTTTAATAATCAAAAGGGATTTTCACTCTTTCCCAGTCGCTGCACTTTTAAGGCCAGGTCACACTACACAACGATACAATAACTTGTAAACACGTGATGATCGTCAAAAAAATTATGTTAGTGTCCACACTACAACGAAAATGATAAAATTATCGTTTGATGATAACGATTTTAAAATCGCTCACCCAAGCGATTTGTCATGTGTGGGGATTTGTCGGTATCCCGACAAAGGACGAAGCAGCAATAGATCTAAGACATAATACATTTATTAAGAAGTCAGGCCTCTTTAAAGCCGGGGTTCCACTTTGTTCAAAATGGACTTTTTTCACGCTCGAATAGAAAGATGTTGTTTTGATGCGTAGCGCTGCCACAAGAAACTCTATTCAGGCGAATAAAATTCGGTCAGTGGAAAATCGGCTTATCTATAGTATTCTAGTTCAAAAGATTGGTGATTTATTGATTCGAAGGGCAACCGCCGCAAATGAAACGCAGGTAACCAAGAATTATATTAACCATAGATTAGTAGGCCTGCTCTGGGACCTTAACTCGCCGCGAGATAAGGCGAGCCTATGTGAGTTAAGGCGAGACAGGGCGAGTTAAGGAAAAATCTGGCTACTGACCCTTGCGAGTTAAGACGAGTTAAGGCGAGATAAGGCGAGTTAAGGAAAAATCTGGATATTGTATACACACTATGTATTTTGCTTTGTTTGTGCATTATGCAAAGCAAGTATGCAGTACTTGACGTAGCAGGCCTAGAAAAGTGTTTTATTCTATATTCTACAATACATACATGATATGCACAATAACTCGGGACCTGGAAACAAGTTGCATCAAAACGAGGCTGGTAGCCAGATGCCAAATTGTATAATTTGAGGCATTATGCATAGTGTGTATAGAACTGCATTGTTTCCTAAATCTTCACAGTATCAGTTGCTAACTTGCTATGACTAGCTTCACCAGACTTTGTAATTTTTAGCTGTTTTCATGAATCATGACATTTAATATCAATTAGGTTCGAATTTGTTTGCAAGCAGCAGTCCTTGTATTCAATTTTTAATTTAATTTAATATAAACATTGATATGAAACAAAGAGAAACTAAAAAGCTTGCTAGGAAATTATAGATTATTTACTATTAAATTTAGCACTTTAATAACTATTTTAATTAACGAAATTTCGAACCACAATGATATATTAAATGATAACCAACGGTCATAATACTAAAATTAATGCCCAACTTACTTGCTTTGGAAACGTAAATGAATGTAAATGACAATGATTCCTCTGTATAAAACTGTATTATTGTTTAATAATATATATTCCTATTTCCTATCAAGCTTCTATATTCAGAATTCACTGCCTCTCATTAACACTAACACTAAGTATTGCAAGCAGATTGTAATTTTTCCGCTGAAGGGAGCAATATTTTCAATATCTGTTCCCAGACAGCATCCCGCCCCCCTGGTAAACGGAATCTTCCTTCCCATCATCGCGGTAATTCCTCTGTGGTCGGAGGGGGGGGGGAGGTCTACGCAGTCTATAAGTCAGAATCATTCGATTCCGCAAAGGCAATATGGCGGGATATGCTTAAAGTTTTTTTAACGAAGTGACTATATGACCGGCAGCCGGTCACGGTTTATCAAATACTAAATGGCCGGCAGTCTAGTGACTATAGTTGAATATAAAAACTTTTGTTCGCGTTAACTTTTACCGAGCTTGCCGTTAGCTCATACCAGGGCGCTTATATATAGGGCGGTGCAGGGCGTAGTAAAACACGGGCGAGGAAACGCGCGGTAATCGCGCTGATCTATGTGTGATGCGGCTGGAGACTGGCGAAAGCGCGCGTTTTGCGAGAAATACAAAAAGAACGGCACAAAAATGGCAACAAAAAGATTTGCCGAAGACTACGAAATAACAAACGAAAATATAGGTAAGTTTTAAATTATTACATAATTATTTAACGTAATTTGAAAGAAACACTATTATACTTCAGCTTTACTTAATTAAAATAAACAAAAAGCGCATTGCGTTGTAAAATGTCAATGTTTTAAGAAATGTTTTGATTTTTGTTCCCTTCAAAATTTGTTATTTTTGCGCACAAAGTCAGGTTTTAATACGAGTTTTTTAACGCTCTAGGTAGTCCTAGGTGAATTTGATAGCACAAAAAGTTTCCCAAATTAACATACTTGAGAATAATTAAAATTAAGAGTCGGACTTTTTTGGACTTTTTTTGCTATAACTTTTTTCCCTGAACATAGTGCTGTTCATCATTTGTATCGCAAGGAGAAGCAACGCAAGTTAACACGAAAGTTTTTAAAATATCAAGCGGAACATTTTAAATATTGTTCAATCTAATTATATTGCCACAATATTTGATTTTAGATACAAATAACATTCCCCAAGCCGTCAAAGACATAATTAGTTCAAAAACAATTAGTTTCAAAAACAATATATAGATCATGTCAGCTCGATAAAATACAGCGTATACGGCCATTTTAGAGGCCATGTTTACGTTTTGAAAAAGAACCGCGGAAAAATTGTATTTTTGCATGTAGTTTTTTTCCTAGGTGTGAAACATCCCCTACAAAATCGTACAAACTGAAATCAAGTCATAATATATCAGAAATTTTTTAAAAGAAGACAGACTTTTTCATCAAAACATATTTTTTTAGCCTTGAATTTCAGCATGTCAGCTCGACAAACTGCCGAGGATGCGGCCATGTTTACGTTTTGAAAAAGAACCGCGGAAAAATTGTATTTTTTGCATGTAGTTTTTTTCCTAGGTGTGAAACATCCCCTAAAAAAATGTACAAACTGAAATCGAGTCATAATATATCAGAAATTTATCAAAAGAAGACAGACTTTTTCGTCGAAACATATTTTTTTAGCCTTAAATTTCAGCATGTCAGCTCAGTCTATTTCATGTGTAGATTTGGCATGCACATGTCGAAAAGAAGGCCAAAAAAATGTTTAAAAATTAAAAAAGCCCATTCTCATTTGGTGATTTTCAGAAAATTACATACTTAAATTATACAAAAACATCAAAATAAAAATAGGTTTCATATATTGTGCATGAAATATTTAAAAGTTAAAAATTTTCCGCGCTTGTAAAACTGCGACAACAAACTATCAGTTGCTTGTATTTCAAGTGTAGATTTTGCATGCACATGTCAAAAATAAGGCCAAAAAAATGTTTAAAAATTTAAAAATCCCATTTTCATTTGGTGATTTTCAGAAAATTTCGTACTTAAATTATACAAAAACATCAAAATAAAACTAGGTTTCATATATTGTGCATGAAATATTTAAAAGTTAAAAATTTTCCGCGCTTGTAAAACTGCGACAACAAACTATCGCTTGCTTGTATTTCATGTGTAGATTTGGCATGCACATGTCAAAAACAAGGCCAAAAAAATGTTTAAAAATTAAACACGCCCATTCTCATTTGGTGATTTTCAGAAAACTAGGTACTTAAATTATACAAAAACATCAAAATAAAACTAGTTTTCATATATTGTGCATGAAATATTTAAAAGTTAAAAATTTTCCGCGCTTGTAAAACTGCGACAACAAACTATCGCTTGCTTGTATTCCATGCATGTGTAGATTTCGGCATGTAATTGTCAAAAATAAAGGCAAAAAAATGTTTAAAAATGAAAAAGCCCATTATCATTTGATGATTTTCAGAAAATTAGGTACTTAAATTATACAAAAACATCAAAATAAAACTACTTTTCATATATTGTGCATGAAATATTTAAAAGTTAAAAATTTTCCGCGCTTGTAAAACTGCGACAACAAACTATCGCTTGCTTGTATTTCATGTGTAGATTTGGCATGCACATGTCAAAAACAAGGCCAAAAAAATGTTTAAAAATTAAAAAAGCCCATTCTCATTTGGTGATTTTCAGAAAACTAGGTACTTAAATTATACAAAAACATCAAAATAAAACTAGTTTTCATATATTGTGCATGAAATATTTAAAAGTTAAAAATTTTCCGCGCTTGTAAAACTGCGACAACAAACTATCAGTATCGCTTCCTTGTATTTCATGTGTAGATTTGGCATGCACATGTCAAAAACAAGGCCAAAAAAATGTTTAAAAATTAAAAAAGCCCATTTTCATTTGGTGATTTTCAGAAAACTAGGTACTTAAATTATACAAAAACATCAAAATAAAACTAGGTTTCATATATTGTGCATGAAATATTTAACAGTTAAAAATTTTCCGCGCTTGTAAAACTGCGACAACAAACTATCGCTTGAAAAAAAGAACTTGCTGTTTTTATCAATTTATGGCGCTTCATCTGGTGGAACCACAGGCGGCCCAATCTCAGAATGAATGATCAGGTGTTGCGGGTTTTTAACGGTTTTTATAAACAAATTTATAGTCAACCAAAACTATTTTAAAAACATTCTTAAATTAGTCAAATAAATACATTTTAACAATAAAATATAGTTGACATGATAGTATAATACCTTTGCATTCTTTTAATCACTCCATGAGCTCATTTAGAGCGGTTGATGTAACATTTTCTGTGGCCTACATTGAGTGTGCTCATCTATATATAATATAACAGTAAAAGGCTAATCACTGGCGGCACGACCGCATCGCCTTCAAAGTCAAATATCTCCGCTCAAACTTCTCGTACGCCAAAACTAATTCGATTACATCTTTTCACAAAGATTTCTCTTTCTAAATAATATGGTTTGATCGTAGCTTGGGCAAATTTAGCGACGAACGGAACCAAAATCTCCTCAATTTCGGATGCTGTTCAAAATACTTAAGGCTGCTCGGGCACGATCGTGGACGTGACGTAATCAATACGTACTGACAAT
>CACRXK020016326.1:0-11464 GCA_902702795.2 Paramuricea clavata | reverse complement strand
TGAGATGTTAAAGGGGGGGGGGGGTGCATTGTAACAATAACATTGCATTTTAATGCTTTTTGGCCAGTGAGAATTTCTGTCCATAGTTGTACGAGGCTTGGGGTTGCAACCCTCAAGTCCGTGTTTAGTTGGGCAGAATTCTGCTTTAAAAATTGGGCAGTTGTTTTAATATTGACTTTAAACAGTATTTCTGCAAGTTCGCATAGGAGTTATATTCCTTCTATTTTATACCTCTTGTTCATCTATCAATAAACTCATGACAATGTCGAGCAATTTCTGTCTACCCGTATGCCAATGATATATTTCAATGCTGGGAGTGGTATTTCAGAAAACCTATAGTGCACAAATTTTCTGGAGAAGCATGCCCACAATCATGGTAAAAATCTGTGAGTTTCTTTGTTGTTGTCTAATGGTGCTGGTACTTACATTGCCTCTCTCACTTTTGCTGTTTGTTTTGTAGTTTCCTATCAGAAAGATTAAACCGACTCCACCAAAGAAATTCCCATTAAAACTTCAGAAATGGACATTTGAGGAAGATAAAGCATTCATTGAATTCATATCTGTTGCAGATAATCATGCAATGATTGCAATTGAAGAGGTTTACCAATTATGTAATACCTCTAGATTGTTTTATAATTAAGCTAGAGCAAAAGCATCACCTTTCATATTGATAATAGAACAATATTGGTAGCAGTAGATTACTGATAGGACACATATTGATAACAGTAGATTACTGAAATGTTTACCCTCTGTAAAGATTTTGAAATACAAATACAATACTTAATCATATAATATTCATGTGTAATGGTGAAATGAATGTAATGCGACATTTTAAAAAACTTCTCTTTATTTGTGCACATAATTTTTTTTTAACTTAAAAACATTTTAATTATCTTTAAGTACAGTAATATTATGTTAATATTTTTTCGATTTTAATTAAAATAAATAAATTTTATAAACATCAATTATGTAGTGTGTGATCTTTTTATTAATTTGTGATGAGCAAGGGAAGACTTAACCTCATTACCCAGGGTTCTCTTTGTACAAAGAGAACCCTGGGTACAAGGTTGGGGAAGACTATACACTGAAAATCATGAAAACCATACATAGATTGTCAAAAAACTGCAGAACTGATAAGATGGTGTCCATGGTATACCAATCAACACTTATGCTACAATCAGGGAAGTGAGGAAAACACATGCAGTACAGGAAAACTGGGGTGGGGCCAAGACTGTAACACTATAAGCTCCCCAGCTCTATCCTTACAAATAAAAGAAATGTCAGTATCACACCAGACACCAACATACAATTTTGCAGCTTCTGCTAAACATTTTATTTGAATGTTTTTTAACCCATTGAGTGGCAGCACTCTCCCCCTGATGAGTAAATCATCTAGTGTTAGACAGAGTAAAATAATCTGGCGTTAGGCAGAGTAAAATGCAATGCATTACACAGTAGTCAATATAAATGCTGAATTTCGTCCATTTCATTCTCTACATTCACTGCCCCTCCTTCAGGTTCATCATCAACACTGCTACCACTGGGCGCTTCTTCCATTATTCGGTGTGTCCAAACAGGATTTATTGGTAAATTAAAACAAGTACAATCAGTTGGCTGATGTAAATCTATTGGTGGAACTACACTGTCCAGCTCATCATCTTGACTATCTGGGTCACATGGTGGGATTGCTTGGGATGTTGGTGCAACTCGTACCCAGAGCCATCGTTGAGGTGATGTTGAAATATCAAACTCCCCACAACATTGTTATATACTTTGTTACCTCCTTCCAGTGGATCATTAGGGTCGAAGAACTACATGATATGAAATAAAAATACGTTAAATACAGCTGTATTACAACAATTTTAAGCAAAATATATCAATCAGTCAATCACATCATAGATGACTGTATTTTATATATTAAATTTAGGTATAATACAGTATGACAGGATTTTTATATTTCTATTTTATATATAAAATCATCAATACCTTAAAAACACAACTAGAGTGAATTTGTACCAGTGCAGACTACCGCAATCAGCAAACAATTTCATCATTTTTTTCCTGTTAACCACAGCTGGACAAAGGACTATTCTTCAAACTATCCGTAAACTATAAACATGAACCTCACGGCATTCAAGTTCATCACACGGTAATCCGTCCGGAATCAAGATTAAAGGCTGTTTTGACACATAGTGAACAAACAGAAGCTCGTGTCCACCCAAAAACGAAGCTTTCTTTCCACAAATAGTGCAAAAATTCACCATTTTACAATTTTTTTTCTATAAAATCTTTTCTGAATATCTCGAGACTCGAGGTGTAAACACAACGAAAGCCGACCGAACAATGACGGCGCAGAGCGAGAAATCAATAATATGTAATAAACCGCGCCTGACCGCGTTGCATGCCGGTATAGTCCTCACTCCTCTGGATAGCTCAGCATAGAGATTAAATTCCATAAACAGAACAAACCAGTGTTTAAAATATAATGTGGTTATAGGCAAGAATTTGCCCGAGAAAGCCAACGTTCAGTCAACTTGGTGAATATGAAGGTATATGATCGAACAATATTTATACAAGGGTGCTTTTTATAGGATTCTATGAAGTGGCGTCTGTGGCGAATTGCCAAATAGAATATTTGTTGTTGTCATGAAATCTGAGATAATAGGGAGTTTAAGCTTCACGTTTCCGGGAACGGCAAACGGCAGGTTCGAAATTTCTTGGCAAAATTTTCGTTGAACGTTTTCGTTTCATATTTTCTTTCTTGCGTCAAAAGAATAATTATGTATTTCAGTTTTAAAACAGCAAGTTCATTTACTCTTTATTGCCTGATATCCTTTTGACGTATAACGCGAAGCTTTAAACTCTCTAATATGCGAATAAATTCCTTCAAGTTATTGTGATTTTTGAAGCGAGTCATCTACTCTTATATTGTGTCCAGGAAAGCGAAACATTTCGCTTGAAGAAGTGAAATGTTTTGCTTCCAATCCCACAATATATACTATTGAGTATTGTTAGGGGCCACGTACATATTCATGTTGCCACGTAATCGATGTTTAAGCCCCGTTTACACTACGCTCAATTTTTGGTACCCGTACCACTTTTTTGGTTCTTGGACTACCTATTTAGGTAGTCCAAGAACCAAAAAGTAGTACGGTACCAAAAATTGAGGTAGTCCAAGAACCAAAAAGTGGTACGGTACCAAAAATTGAGCGTAGTGTAAATGGGGCTTTAATATCATCAGTACCACAGAGGGACACTCCTTTGATGTTAGGCGATCGCGCCGACAATACCTGCAAACACCCCAATCTCGTACCCAGAGCAATGTCTGTGCGCGGGCTAGGATGGCATTGGCTCTGGGGAAATTGACAACCGGAACCCCTACATTTAGGGGTTCCGGTTCTTTGTCGGCATGCACGATTGATAAACGTTAAACCAATCACAGCACAGGAAAAATTCAATTTCCCCAGAGCCAATGCCATCCTAGCCCGTACACAGGCATTGCTCTGGGTACGAGATTGCAAACACCCGCGAGCGAGCGGCGGCCATGTTCTTATAGGTAGTATATAGCGTGAGAATTTTACTATAAACAATATGGCGAAAACTGCACTATGATTATTAAAACTGCTCCTTTTGGAATATAAGTGGACTATTTTCTTCTGTTTTATGAATATTTCGAAGAAAAGGTAAGCGACTTTCTATTTAGTCTGGTAGTGTAATTATTTTTTTCTGGTACAATTTAGTTTCGGGAGCATGAAAGCTCTCATGACAGGCTGACAGCTCATATAAATGTTTTGTCCAAATTATTTTATTATAATTGCAATTTAATCTATATTTACAAGAACAAAATAACAACTTATTTTAAAATGGAGCATATACTGGAACAGATACACCGAAATGATCCATATATTTTGATAAACTTTCGAATTTCAAATGAATATTGCATTAGGGGCGGACCATTAGAAAAGTGATGGGGGGCAAAAGCAAAAAAAAAGTCGAGCAGGGAAAACAGAAAGAAAAAACAATTTGTGCACCAGAAATGTTTGAAAAAAAAAATTCGTGCAGAGACTTTTCAATAGGGAAAATTACAGGGCCTATCAGAGGTACAGTGTAAGGGTGTCCCCCAAATTTGGAAAATAATCGTTTTAATCATGTTTTAAGGAGTTTTTTCGGGGAAAATGTGTTTTAAACCTTAACTAAAGTGATGTTAGTCCAAAAAAAACACCAAACTAAAATGATGTTAGTCCGAAAAATAATTTTTTGACCTTTTTTTTCTTTGTCCCGAAAAAATTTTTGATTCCGGGAAAAAAAAAGTTGCCTCCTCTCTAATAAAACCCATAAACAAACCCAAAAACCCATAAACAAACCATAAACAAAGTTTTCTTAGGTCATATTAATTTAGACTCCCTCTCCTAAACACACACATATATATATATATATATATATATATATATATATATATATATATATATATATATATTTGTTGTTTGTTTTTTAGAATTGGATCAAAAAGGTGGTTGCAGGTATTCAGATCCTGGAATGCTGTGAAATGGCCCTGCTGGACCTGTTGGAACATTCTATTGGGTGAACATCAAATGATGTGTGGAGTGAAATGAAATGAAATTTCGATTCAATGTGACTGATAGAATTGGAATGGTGTAGATAATGATGATTTTAGTGAATTATGTTATGATGATGCATGGACTGTGATGATGTTGGTGAAGCTTGATTTATAACATAGATATAAAGTGATGATACTGGTGATATATGAGTTGTAAAATGATATGAAATATAAGTGATACATAAGTCTGAACATTCAAGCTAAAATGAGACATGAATAGTAAAAACTGTGACGTGTATGACTCGATTGATTGTTTTTGTGAAGATCGCGCAGGCATAACCCGGGTGCGTTTATAATGTGAGATGTATTGTGATGATGCCAAGACCTGGGTGAATGCCAATGTATCGCCACCCAGGTCAAGTCCCATGTGTTTTGTGTTCAAAACTAAGGTTATGTTCTCATCAGGCTCCAAGCATAACCGGAAAAGCACGTTTCGACCCCGCTAGCTGGTCTTGGAACTACGTGCTCGCATATAAATATTCATTTCTGTTCCTTTGATGAATTATACATGTTTTGCGCGAAAAAATCTGTTGATTACTTCGTCTAGGAACAGTGTGAATGTTAGTTGAATTTGGTATGTGTGCTTTGTGGTGGGTGAAAATGATATGATTCTAATGCGTGATGTGTTGATTTTTGGTTTCGGAATGTAAAAATTGAAATTTACTTACTCGTATAACTGTGGTGAACCGTACTCTGCGTGTAGGCAAGGCGAAAAGGAATTCTTGGGAGGAGAGGGGTTCTAAAATTACGCCCGGGGGGGGGGAGGCGAAAGACGAATCCTAAAATGTAGGGGGTTTGATTGGGGTGGGCTCAGTTAGGGTAGGGTTAGTTGATAGGGTAGGGTTTGGATTATAAGGGTTGGGAATAAGTTTTTGGGTTAAGGTTCCGGTGGGGATTGGGTTAGGTTTGGGATTACTGCTCAGAATAGTGGATTGAAAAGTGTTGAATAGGGAGTGGGCCTGGGAAGTTTCGAGTGGGTTGAGTGTATCGATGTTGTGTGAATGTGTATCTGATGAAAGTGGAAACATCGGTTGAAAATAATATTGAAAGTTGTTTCAAATGGATAGCGAAGGATATATTGATGTTTTGATAGCTTCGTGGCAGAGTTTGTGACAGAAGATTTTTTGCCACAAAATTTGTCTTCCGTCTACTTCTCGTTCTTTGAAAGGTGAACGATAGTTCGAAATGGATGTGACGGTGGTGAGTGTTAAGTAGTGTGAATGCTCCGTGGCACAGTTTGTGACAAAAAGTTTTCTGCCACGAAATTTGTATAGCAATAGAATAGCAGCGGAGAAATTTACACTTTAAAATGCTATTCTTGACAGTGCGCGTGCGCGCTATATATCTATAATTAGTATTCTCTTACAGTTAATTACGGTTGCCATTGAGTAAATTTTAAAAAGAACAAAACAATAGACACTCGGAAAATAGTCAACATTTTATTCAACGTTTCCACTAGGTTTCAGTCGAAACGTTGAATAAAATGTTAACTATTTTCCGAGTGTCTATTGTTTTGTTCTTACAGTTAATACCGTACAGAATGAGGCCGAATTTCGATTATTTATAGACCGATGCCACCCAAGGTTAAATAACCAGTGGAAAGAGGAGATAATTTTGCACAAGATATGAAAGTTTTAAAAAATCCTATAGAATAGCAGCGGAGAAATATATAGTTTAAAATGCTATTCTTGACAGTGCGTGCGCGCTATATATCTATAATTAGTATTGTCTTACAGTTAATACCGTACAGAATGAGGCCGAAATACGATTGTTTATAGACCGATGCCGGCCAAGTTTCAATAACCAGTAGAAAGAGGACATAATTCTGTACAAGATATGAAAGTTTTAAAAAATGCTATAGAATTGCAGCGGAGAAATTTTAGTTTAAAATGCTATTCTTGACAGTGCGTGCGCGCTATGTATGTATAATTAGTGTTGTCTTACATATTAGTACAGTATAAGGCCGAATTTCGATTGTTTATAGATTGATGCCGCCCAAGGTTAAATAACCAGTGGAAAGAGGAGATAATTTTATACAAGATATGAAAGTTTTGAAAAATCCTATAGAATAGCAGCGGAGAAATTTATAGTTTAAAATGCTATTCTTGAGAGTGCGCGCTATAATATTATATCTATAATTAGTATTGTCTTACAGTTAATACCGTACAGAATGAGGCCGAATTTCGATTGTTTATAGACCGATGCCGGCCAAGTTTGAATAGCCAGTGGAAAGAGGAGATAATTCTGTGCAAGATATGAAAGTTTTAAAAAATCCTATAGAATAGCAGCGGAGAAATTTATAGTTTAAAATGCTATTCTTGATAGTGCGTGCGCGCTATGTATCTATAATTTGTATTGTCTTACATGTTAGTACAGTATAAGGCCGAATTTCGATTGTTTATAGATTGATGCCGCCCAAGGTTAAATAACCAGTGGAAAGAGGAGATAATTTTATACAAGATATGAAAGTTTTGAAAAATCCTATAGAATAGCAGCGGAGAAATTTATAGTTTAAAATGCTATTCTTGACAGTGCGTGCGCGCTATGTATCTATAATTTGTATTGTCTTACATGTTAGTACAGTATAAGGCCGAATTTCGATTGTTTATAGATTGATGCCGCCCAAGGTTAAATAACCAGTGGAAAGAGGAGATAGTTTTATACAAGATATGAAAGTTTTAAAAAATCCTATAGAATAGCAGCGGAGAAATTTATTGTTTAAAATGCTATTCTTGACAGTGCGTGCGCGCTATATATCTATAATGGTATTGTCTTACAGTTAATACCATACGGTATGAGGCCGAATTTCGATTGTTTATACATTGATGCCGCCCAATGTTAAATAACCAGTGGAAAGAGGAGATAATTTTATACAAGATATGAAAGTTTTAGAAAATCCTATAGAATAGCAGCGGAGAAATTTATTGTTTAACATGCTATTCTTGACAGTGCGTGCGCGCTATGTATCTACAATTAGTATTGTCTTACATATTAGTACAGTATAAGGCCGAATTTTGATTGTTTATAGATTGATGCCGGCCAAGTTTCAATAACCAGTGGAAAGAGGAGATAATTCTGTACAAGATATGAAAGTTTTAAAAAATCCTATAGAATAGCAGCGGAGAAATTTATAGTTTAAATTTCTTAGCAAATTGTATTGAATATTTGTTGGCAGTGTGGATAGCTGTTAGGAAAGTATCGTTTTGGAGTGCTTTGAAATGCGTTTGTAAGTTTGTGTGCGGATAACCATAAAGGTAGTAGTTAGCTAATGTGACCTGCATGGTTTATTTCTCCCAAATTGATTTGGGAAAGAAGAAATGGCTGTATTTATCATTTTGACTTTTGAGTGATTGAAATTAGTTAATTTACACAATATCGAATATCATGTTGAATGTCATGTTGAATCTCATGCGTACTTCACAGTGGTGATATTTCTGCCGGCGGAATATATACAGGGCATATATCACTGTGAATGTTTATATCATTATAGTGGTTAATTATAGAACCACAATATAAATATATAATTTAAACTTTCACAGTGAAGTAGCGATATATCCACATGTTTTAACGTTGTATCCTATGATACAACGAAGTGATTAGACGATAAACATCATACATTGCTGAAGAGTGAAGTCAGTCGATCGTGAAATGTTTAACCTCGCACTGTAAAACTTACCCTGCATACACTTGAAGAATGAACGCCTTGGCTTGCTCCATGCCGTCTTACTGACCACACCATAAAACCCAGATTCAAATTTAGCTTGCTGTATGTACACCAAGTATAAAATTATGAAATAAACCAAAGTAAATTAATTTTTTTAACAAGCGCTCATGCATGCCGTGCCATTGCATGCGGATAACTTGAAACCGTAAACGACCCGGAACCGTTGCCCAGGGAGCCCAATTGAATGTCGAGTGTCGAGTAGTCGAGGGTATATAAGGAGTCGAGGGTTCTGAAAATCTCGTTCGCATTTTTTAATGCATTTTACATGTGCAAACATTTAAGAACAGGAAGTAGAATGATTCAAATTTGTGTCGAAAACTTTGGTTTACGAGTACATGTATATATATTTTAATTTAGTGGAATTATATAAAATAGTCGGTTCACTTACTAGTCGATCGGTCAATATAGCTTTGTATTTAGAACTTCCGATTTATGTTCATTCCTAGTTATGACGTAATCGAGAAGATGAAAATTCTTAGATCGAGGGTGTTTCCAGGTATAGTAGTTGCTGCCCGGCTGGTTGAGGTAAGTATTTGTAACCACAAGTCCGAACTGCGTGAAAAAATTCAGTAAAAGTTCGCCATTCGAATTGCAGCAGCCCTTTCCGAACTTTCCAAGCGCTGGCCCATACAGATCATGATCGCTCCCCACTCTGGCGTTGAAATCACCGAGAATCACCAACTTTCGGCTGCTGGAACTCTTCCGACAACGTGGGACAAACTTCAGTAATACTCCTCCTTTTCCGGTTCAGGATAAGTCATTGTCGGTGCATAAGTTGAATTATCGTCGCAAATTTGTTATTGCTCAGTGGTAGTCTCATCACTATTATCCTGCCAGATATTGCTTTCGGTAATGTGTTCATTTTCTTCAGAACGTCATTCCTCACAGCTAAGGAGACTCCCCTTTTATACTTTCACCGGCCTCGACTCCAGACCAGAATATTGAGAATTCTTTTCCCTTAATCATGTCATTGCCTTCCAGTCTAGTTTCTTGTAAGGCTGCGACGTCCACTCCATTTTCTTCTAATTCTTTAGGTACTGCTGCAGATATCTTCTTTCTATGCGTTGCGCTTCGTTTCTGTCCAACAAAGTCCTGACATTCCAAGTTGCCAATTTAGCTACTTTTCTTAAATTCCTACCGCTTAGAAGAAGTCCTGTCGACCGCGCTCTGTCGACCAGATAAGTATAAGTGGGCTTTGTTTACCCCTCCTTTTATAATTTACAATTTATAATTTATTATACTTTGCCCAAACATGCAGGCTTGGAAACCGCAATTAACTGCGGATCCATTATAAAACATCAAGTTTAATATCAACTAACAATATTAACGATTACAATTACCAACAAAACATACAAACATATACAGACATTAACAACATTAAAGCTACGTTTACACACCGCGATCCACCGCGTGCGATTCACCTTCTGGCGGGCTCTGGCGTATGTCATATGATAAACACGCGTAAGCTGGCTACATTTGAAATTTATGAATTATGGCGCCATGCAGCACTCACTTTAATACGCCAAACACCAACCGCACACGAAAAATCGCGACGCCTAAACGTACCTTTTTAAGACATACAAACATTAAAAACAACCGACATAGGAAGAGACAGAAGACTACGGGCACAGCCACACTTAACACAAATTGACTTCCATGTCCGTGCATCTTCAGAGTCATAAGTTCATTTTAAAGCACCCTGGTAATATTGATCTGATAATTATCGGGGCGTCCCCTGATTGGGGAAAGCTGTGTGTCCCTAAATAGGGCAGCTCGGTCGCTACGATAGGACCTTGAACCGGCTCCACCAGTTACCAAGCTCCGACTGACGGCCATCACATCGCAGCCGCTTACGTGCAAATCTCCTGCTGGTAGCTTAAGTACCTGATATCCAATGGAACGAAGTATTCGTGATGATTGGCAATGCTCAAGCTGCCACGCAGTAGCCAGCTGCTAACTTGGCTTGGTTATCGCTTCCGGTTGACGCTATGTAAAAACGTTCCTCCGCTAATCGATACTGTCTTCGGACCGTTGACAGTCATCGATTCTTCCGCTCCCCCGACCAGGATTCCCTGATGCCGTGTGTCCTGTGCTCGTATCCCTGAGCCGAGGCTCTTCCCGGGTGCTACCAACCGGAGCCAGTTGGACCCATATAGTAACTATATGACAATTTGAAACAGTATAATGCTTTTCCCAGATTGTGTTTGCCATGCATTTTTGGTACGGCATGCAAGGCTGTTTATGCATCCAAATGCACAATCTGTTATTATAGGTAGGTTTCAGTAAGTGTTATACATGCGGAAACGCAATTTTACATGCATGTATTAAAGAATTATATCTACATTACATCGCCGGGGGGGCTTGTCATAGTCGTATTTAGCGACTATATGTACATAACAGTAAATATATTGCGTGCATTTGCAACCAAAAGGAAAATAACCGAGATACAACTATACGTTCCCTTTTAGAGTTGTTTAAGTGCAAAAATCTCATATTGCGCAAGACAGATATTTTACGGCAAATTGTATTATTGCCAGCTAGCCTACAAATAGTACACCGTGATTGTGACTTTGTCTTTGGGACTATGTATATATGCAACGACATTGTAAGTTAATTAATTGTTAGTTGTTAGCATGGGCGTACCGGGCGGGGGGGCAGTGAGGGGGGGGGGCGGAGTCTTATTTATATTTTTTAATATTCAGCACTTTTTCACATGAAAAGACTGGGACTAGGTCAGGGCCTTTTTTAAGGATTTTCCCGTGGGGGGGCATTTTTTGAAAAGGGACCTTTTTGTGAGATAATATATTAGAGGGGGATAGCAATGGCTGAAAGCCACGTGTGTGGCAAATATACCCGGGTTCTCCACAAATGTGAGTACAACAGGTAAAAGTGTTTTCTTAACAGGTAAACCATCGTCGTGGGTTCATAGACCCCGCTCCCTAGGGGGTCTGGGGCATGGTCCTCAGGAACATTTTGAAATTTTGTAGCTTGGGAATCAATGCCGTTTTTGGCATTTTCAGAATGGAACTAAGTACAAGCGGTTTATGGACTGATGATTAAGTAATTTTACACAACTTGTATACTAACGTTGTACTGAGAGCAAAGGTTTGCCATTTGTAAAG
>CACRXK020016325.1:0-11464 GCA_902702795.2 Paramuricea clavata | reverse complement strand
TCTTAACTCGTCTCGCTACAAGTCTCACAGTTTTCGTATTGGTGCCGCCACATGGGCCGTAGAAAGGGGGATGTCCGATTCACAAATTCGCACAATGGAGCGATGGAAGTTAAATGCTTTTCATAAGTACATTCGGGTTCCACCGATTTCTACTTAATTTCTACCTACCGATCAAAAGGATTTGAGATTAATCTTAGCGCCTGTCTGCAAGATTTGCGGGGGAAAGTGTTGTGGTCAGGAAACAATGATAATCCAGTTAGTGCTTCTGTCATCAGGTGACCATTTGCGATTAGCAAGGGCGGTTGCATTTTGTCAGTTGTCACTGAGGCATTAACACTTGATTAACACTTGTAATGTATTGAAATAAGTAGCCTTCAGGTTCAAATTGTTATCGTTATATATATGAACATTAACAGTTAGCAAGGGCGACTGTTAAAACTTATACTATACGTTCGTTTTCACGAGGTTTCTCTAATGTTAGCTTTTGCACAGGGCAGTCAGCAAGGGCGACTACCTGTATCTTATCATTTCACCTCTATTTGATAAATCGACCTAGTCAATATTTAAAACTTACTATAACGAAGACAGTTTGCAAGGGCGACTGTTCTTTAATCAAATTTGTGGTTTTGACTTGTTTAGCATCAGTGCGACTAAGTAGATTATAGCAAGAGCGCTTTGCGCTTGGTTACATCAATGGTAACAGACTTGAGTGTTGCATTCGCCTGGGGTGGGGCGGCATCTTCTCCTGTTCGATGCTTTGGGAAGTAATGTCTTCACGTATATATGCACTGATTAATAAATGCAATATATTTTGTAGGGAACTGGTGATGTGAAGCGACAGTCTCACTTGCAATCCTTTTGTGTGGTACCGGTACCTCTGTGTTTGATACTTTGGTTATATGTATGTTGTTGGGAAAGGATTTTAATATGAGTTATGTCATGCAAAATGGGTCTGAAACTTTCTGTATTGAACTACCACTCGCTCCCAAATTAATTAACTGCATTTATAATTCTATTGTAGATTTATACCTGTGCAATATTGCTTTTAAAAACAGCGTGAAAGTGAAGAATTGTAAATATTTAATAGCACTGTAATTCAAATAGCCGCCCTGATAGCCGCGCGTTGCATGTTGGTAAAATGACTTTCAACCAACATGCTTTGCGGCTCTAGCAAGATTGAGATTTTGAGTAGCTGTACGATTTTAGTCTGCTGCCTTGCTCGCTCGCTTAATGCTCGCTCGCGGCGGCAGCAACAAACACCTCAAAACACGTTTTAAATATTAGAATACAGAACTGAAATCAAAGGGAACATAATTATTGACTATTAAATGTTCTTCCTAGTATAACCAATGGCAATTCATTCACATTGACTATTAGGCTCAGCAATTTGTTCAAAGAGACGCGAGTTCTCTGACTGAATTCGAACAAAAACATGACACAAATTGTCAACTTCGGCGTGTTTCGCAAAGATTAAAATGGCACTTATCTAGCTGTTCATAGGATATAAATAAATTAAAAATCCAGTACAAACACCTATCAGTAATATTTAATTTTCAAAAAAATCCATCCGCAAGCGTTATTTAAAACGCGAATTCACCTGTTTTTGTTGCTAAGCACGTTAGGCTATAAGGCTAGTTTTTTGCAAGAAATTCTCTGCGAAGCGTGTTCACATCTCGCCTCCTCCTCAACGCATTTTCTTCGCCATTATTTCACAGAACTTCATGAAATCACACCTGCATGTACTGTAGTTAAAAGTGGCCTGGTTGTTTTCCTGTTGATAAAAGTTATCGACGGATACACAAGTGTTAAAATTCGCAATTCTATATATTCAAAACAAAATCGTTCGCTCCCACAGCCGCCATTTCATTCGGAAGCAACCTACAGACTCCTACCGTAATGCTTAGTGGGCAGAACGCTCTTACGCATAAGTGGTCAATTTTAATAGTTTCTACCCCATAGTCATAGAACTTGCCATATTTAAAAAATAATTGAAACATATTCTTGCGCAGTGCTTTAGAAATTCGGCGAGTATAATTAACAATTAGACAACGAAGCCGACTATTCGTTCAGAGACAACGAGGCTGAGTTGTCTAATTGTTTTAGTTTAAACCACAGAAAGAAAACGGAATTTTTCACTTGATTTTTATGTAAAATAATAACGTTTTAACGAAATGAGCGTTTAAATGGCTTCCTTTGGCGACATTTCGCCTCGGCCTTGTTGACAACTACTCAGTGCTGCGAACTGTCAAGAATGACTTGAAAAATACAACTTGTGAGTTTTAAAAAAGATAAAAAACATGTCGTAAAACAGTTATAATAGTAAGAGACCGTAATTATAGAAACAAAGTTTGGTTAATTAAAATTTATTTAAAAGAAGGAAACAAGGCTTAAAAATTCCAAAATTTTGAACACATAATGGCTTCCCGAATTGTTACTGCATTATAGTAAATAAAGTTTACGTTAAAAAGCCGAATAAAAATGCAAAAGAATCCGATTATCCGAATGTCGTTGAAATCTAGTTAATTAAAATATCTGGAACATAAAGAGGCAAACCATTTCCATAAGCTAGTATACATATACAATAGTTTAGATTACAATTTAATCGAAAAAGTCGACTTAAAAAGGCTCGAAAAGGCAAAAAACAAACACGGCCAAAATCTCAAAATTTAAACGAAAAAAACTCTGACAAAAAAATGACAACTAAATACATGAACTTGTAGTTAAGACTAGCACACACTAAAGAGGTTGAGAAAATAGGGGTAAATAGCTACAAAGAATTGTTGAATTTCAACGATTCTGCTTGGAATATTAACAAACATTAATTGTGCATATATTTTAAAAAATCGCCTGTCACTTTCATGCTCAAAACAACGAGCAAAGTTGAGAAAACTTAAAAATTTTACCGCATGTGTCAGCAGTTTCCAAGAGTCCTTGTTTGTGTGTAATCCAGCACCAAAATTAGGCCATCTTGATAAGCTTTTTCCCTTTAAATGCAGCTTTTAATACTTAAAAACAACCATTGACTCTCGCGCCCTTCGCCGCTTGTTGCTACCATAGATATAGGAGACCTAGACAATGTATTCTATAACGCACGCCACGCGCCAACATGAGTATTCAAAATGGCGGCTCAACCGATCAAAAATCATAGAGCGAGATAGGGAAAAACCATCTTTTTCGCATTTTACGCCCACCTACTGTTTCCGATCCCGTTGAACCACCTTTTTTTGGGAAGAACTAACTGGTGTGAAGGTTTTGGATGAATATTTGTACAATTTAATTTCAATAAAGACGAAATAATCGATCTCTAAATGTTTTCTGAAAATCATCACATGGTCGGTTGAGCAGTTCGAGACATTTTGTTGCTGAAATGAAAGGCTTTGGTCCTTTGGGCGCTTTTTTCTCGAGGATCTCGGTTGGGATATATAACAGGGAATAATATTGTGAAGTATTTTGAAGTTTAAAACCTATTTTGCTTGATTTACCTGGTATGCTGGTGCGAAAACTCTGATGATCTGTTTACAAGTGTAATAGTGTGACTTTGATTACCTCCTTGCTGCTGCAGATGTCAAGGGATCTCAAGTCTATATGGCCTGGACAGTGAAAAGTGATGAATCAATCAGGATTTTAGAGAGAACTAGTGACAGCAAAGGTTTTCAATGGAAACTAGTTTGAAGAAACTGACTAATTTGTCTAGTATGCATTAAAAACCTTCACAGTATAGCTAGTTTTCTCCAAGAAACCTGATTGATTAATCATTGATATAAATCAAAAATAGATGGGACAGCATATACTTTCAGCTATTTCTTGGATTGGCCTTTTATTAATTGCTTTCCCTAACTAACCCATTAAGCCTCAGCACTCTCCCCCTTGACAAGTAAAATTATCTGGTGTTAGAGTAAAATAAGAAAGTAGGGTGCAACTCAGTGGGTTAAATGGACCCATGGTCAGATAGGCCAGTTAACCCATTAAGCGCCAGAACTTTCCCCTTGACGATTAAAATCATCTGTCGTACGTTAGACAAAATAAAATAATAAAGTAGGGCACATCAGGGCATAATGCTACTTAATGGGTTAATATAGTTGTTGGGTGTAAGTTGTTTCTCGCACAATACTGAATAAATTATTTGGTTGGCATCTAGTCTGCCCATTTCATTGCTGTTATTCAACTTTTTAGCCGCTTGGGATTGGTTGTTGGAAATCTAAATAGTGTGAAGAGAAATATGTATTTTTGGTTCACTGATGTGAAAAACTCAAATTTTTTTGACCTTCAACAGGACAAGGACCTGTATGAAAGTTGTTGTCAACATGCATATATATATATACAGACTCCTAACACAGACATCAAAACAAGAAGTTCTTTTTGGTCCAATGTTCTTTTATTAAAACTGTAAACAGTTTTATATTGTAGCCAACAAGCTCAAAACTACATTTGTTGTCATTACTGTATTTACAAAACAAATTGTTTTTATGCTATTGAAAGCTGTCTTATTTTAATAGTCTTGTATACTATTCTGTTTATTACCTCCGCCAGGAGGTTATGTAATCATCTGGGTTTGTATGTGTGTGTGTGTGTGTGTGTGTGTGTGTGTGTGTGTGTGTGTGTTTGTCTGTGAGCACGATAACTCAAGAAATACCAAACATATCCGTACGAAATTTTGTGAGTGCATTTCCCATCGGCTAAGGAAGAACTGATTAAAATTTGGTTGAATTTGGTTAAAAATTGAACGAGAAATTAACAAAATTTTGTCTTGCTTTTCCCGGTCAATTAAAAAAAACTCACTGAATGCGTAATTAGGACGTGTATAATGTACACACGCAGTACTAAGACAATAATGAGACGATAAACCTCATTAAGCTTCAGCCTTCATTATCTATTGTCTTAGTTGCATTTCACGCGACCGAAATTCAATGTCTAAAACAAGGCTTACGGAGTTACGCATTATTACGTTCAGCAAAGTGCCAGTCCATTCAAATTCTAACAACATTAGATTACTTCAATACAGTGTGTATAAAAAGAACGCAACCTCGGAATTTCCCAAGAAATCGACATTGTTTTAAAGACAAAAGATTTTAGCTGCCTTGGAATTTAAAATAGCACAACTGTGAAAATTACTGCACGCGCGAGTGCATAAAGCAAAATTTATGCATTTATTTAATGACACTTAATAAGTTTTTATTTTACAAGTACTGTACAGCACAACAACAGTAATATGTTCTATTAGCAATTCCATTTCAATTCGCGGGGGCCTGAAATCTTTTATGCTTAAGAATTGCAAAGTGGATTTCTTAGGAAATTCCAAGGTTGCCTTTCACTTACGAGTAACGGGCGGAGGTATGCAGTCTCTGAGTGCCCTCTAGTTAGGACGTGTATAATTTATGCACTCAGTGCTAAGACAGTAATGAGATGATAAACCTCATTAAGCTTCGGCCTTCATTATCTATTGTCTTAGTTGCATTTCACGCGACCGAAATTCAATGTCTAAAACAAGGCTTACGGAGTTACGCATTATTACGTTCAGCAAAGTGCCAGTCCATTCAAATTCTAACAACATTAGATTACTTCAGTACAGGGTGTATAAAAAGAACGCAACCTCGGAATTTCCCAAGAAATCGACATTGTTTTAAAGACAAAAGATTTTAGCTGCCTGGGAATTTAAAATAGCACAACTGTGAAAATTACTGCACGCGCGAGTGCATAAAGCAAAATTTATGCATTTATTTAATGACACTTAATAAGTTTTTATTTTACAGTACTGTACAGTACAACAACAGTAATATGTTCTATTAGCAATTCGATTTCAATTCGCGGGGGCCTGAAATCTTTATGCTTAAGAATTGTAAAGTGGATTTCTTAGGAAATTCCAAGGTTGCCTTTCACTTCCGAGTAACGGGCGGAGGTATGCAGTCTCTGAGTGCCCTCTAGTTATCTATTGTCTTAGTTGCATTTCACGCGACCGAAATTCAATGTCTAAAACAAGGCTTACGGAGTTACGCATTATTACGTTCAGCAAAGTGCCAGCCATTCAAATTCTAACAACATTACATTACTTCAATACAGGGTGTATAAAAAGAACGCAACCTCGGAATTTCCCAAGAAATCGACATTGTTTTAAAGACAAAAGATGTTAGCTGCCTGGGAATTTAAAATAGCACAACTGTGAAATTACTGCACGCGCGAGTGCATAAAGCAAAATTTATGCATTTATTTAATGACACTTAATAAGTTTTTATTTTACAAGTACTGTACAGCACAACAACAGTAAGATGTTCTATTAGCAATTCGATTTCAATTCGCGGGGGCCTGAAATCTTTTATGCTTAAGAATTGTAAAGTGGATTTCTTAGGAAATTCCAAGGTTGCCTTTCACTTCCGAGTAACGGGCGGAGGTATGCAGTCTCTGAGTGCCCTCTAGTTACTAGCTGTAACTGCTTGCTTACAAAGGTTTAGACTATATAAAAGCAACATACTGCACGGGAATATTTTAAATATTTACCTCCGCCAGGAGGTTATGTAATCATCTGGGTTTGTATGTGTGTGTGTGTGTGTGTGTGTGTGTATGTGTGTGTGTATATGTGTGTGTGTGTATGTGTGTGTGTGTGTATGTGTGTGTGTTTGTCTGTGAGCACGATAACTCAAGAAATACCAAACATATCCGTACGAAATTTTTTGAATGCATTTCCCATCGGCTAAGGAAGAACTGATTAAAATTTGGTTGAATTTGGTTAAAAATTGAACGAGAAATGAACAAAATTTTTGTCTTGCTTTTCCCGGTCAATTAACAAAAAATATTACTGAATGCGTAATTAGGACATGTATAATTTATGCACTCAGTGCTAAGACAATAATGAGATGATAAACCTCATTAAGCTTCGGCCTTCATTATCTATTGTCTTGGTTGCATTTCACGCGACCGAAATTCAATGTCTAAAACAAGGCTTACGGAGTTACGCATTATTACGTTCAGCAAAGTGCCAGTCCATTCAAATTCTAAAACATTAGATTACTTCAATACAGGGTGTATAAAAAGAACGCAACCTCGGAATTTCCCAAGAAATCGACATTGTTTTAAAGACAAAAGATTTTAGCTGCCTGGGAATTAAAAATAGCACAACTGTGAAAATTACTGCACGCGCGAGTGCATAAAGCAAAATTTATGCATTTATTTAATGACACTTAATAAGTTTTTATTTTACAAGTAATGTACAGCACAACAACAGTAATATGTTCTATTAGCAATTCGATTTCAATTCGCGGGGGCCTGAAATCTTTTATGCTTAAGAATTGTAAAGTGGATTTCTTAGGAAATTCCAAGGTTGCCTTTCACTTCTGAGTAACGGGCGGAGGTATGCAGTCTCTGAGTGCCCTCTAGTTTGTTTATGTTTTGTTAAGTAAAAAGAGTTTATCGGCAAAATGTAGTTTACTTGATGAAAATTTTAAAACATTTTACGAAGCGTTTCAAGTTAAATTTTACATTAATTTAAATCAAAGCTCACAAAATGCAAAGTAATATACCTTCAGTATATATTTCGGAAATTTATTGTTGTATAGTTAAAAAAAGTACGAATCTTTCAACTATTTTGCAGTTTTGCACAAAAAATGTGAAAATAAAAATTTAGGAATATCGTGTTGTTATGGCAACACTTGAGCGCGAGCCTGCGTTCAGTGTTGGTCATTTCAGAATACTTCATGTTAAATGTTTGGAAAATATTGGCGAGGGGTTACTGCATGCATGTATTTCTAGTTAAAGGTATAAAATTTCCGATTATTGTTGTTTCGGAAGCTATAGTCATGCATGTTCTCTATTATATGGACATTGTATTAATGGATTCAAAAGGTGATTTGCATGGAGTTATCGATATACTGTTTACATAGTTGTTCACGTCTTGCCTGTAATTTCTCCACGTTGAACATTCGTAAAAGTTCGTCACAGCTCCCTTCTCCAGGTTTAATAATTTTTAGAGCTCTTCTCTGGAGCGACTTATATTTTGTGTGAGAGACACTCCTGTATAGCTTGCTAAACTGGTACCGCATATTCTAGTATCGATCTTATATAATCGCACAAACGTGACATTTCAGTATTAAAATTCAATACCGTACTGGCTTTTTGTTTTCGAATTCATCATCATATCTGCGAAATTTTTACGCAATTCGTAACTCAATAAATAAAATGTTTTTATGCAAGCTGGTATTTACATGAAATTGCAATGTAATGATTAATGTTACGGCGCTTTCCATTTAATGGTCTGACCGGTCAGACCCAAATTCTTTTCTCTGTATCAATGGAAAGATCTGGTCTATATTTCTCAAATATCTAGCGAAAATGGACCTCATTCTAATGTTATCAAAATTTTCCAGTCAGATAGGTCCGAAGTCCAAATGTTTTGTGTTTCATTGAACAATTTGACCGTTCTAACCGGTTTGGCCGTATTAAAGGAAAGCACCCTAATTGTCATTTGGGGCAATTAATACAGCGTATCGTGTTGCCATGTTTGTTTATAATGGTCCTTTACCTACAGCAAATATATGTCTTGACCAAAATATAACTAAAAACTAGCTTCTGCCTATGAAGCAAATCAGTACCGTATTTTAACGACAAAACGAGTTTTCAGTTTCCCTATTTTACATTAAATTTTAGCCTATCTTGAAAGCCACTTGACATAAAACTGGATTCCAGAGTATGAAAATCAATTACCCTTATCAAGCGACAACTATTATTTTAAACATGCAATACTTCATATGGAATTTATGTACTTCATATGTTACGAAATGCGGAGGGTAACTGCATGCATGTATTTCTAATCTTATGAATTATGCCTATTTGTAATTTCAATTGTTTATATGTCTTCATAAATTAAAATCTGTGATTGCTATTATTGTCCTCGAGCCACGCGCGTAGGGCGTAGGGCAACGCCCGTGGCGATGGTACAAATTCCGCTGGGCTATTTACACCCGGGGAAACGAAAGCATCATCTAAAGTTCTTAACCAAAACGAGCCGGAGCAATGCGTCTTTAGACGAGGGCAATTCGGCTTTTTACTGTGTAATCCGCTCTCAGATTTTTCGTGTTTTCATGACCTTATTTGGTAAAATCACGTCAATGTCATATAATAAAACCTATTATTAAAATTATGGGATAGCTCACGTAGCAAGATTAATCTAAAAAATATATCTGTTTTTAGTTGCAAATTTGCAGATATTTTAGTCATTTAAAGCACAGGCACATATTTATAGACTTTTATCGAAAGTTTTGTTTTTGTTAGTTTAAAAAGAGGGATATATATGAAATAAACTAAAAACATATTTTTCGGTGCTGTTTATTTATTAAGACGTACTATACATTACGCGGCACGGCAACTTACACCAAATTACTCGGTTTAAAATTAGTCATCAGAGCATAGGCAGCTCAAAAATGGGTGTTGAAATTTTTACCCTCGCGCGTGACGCTCAGGCATGCATCGAGTCTACTCAGTTTATTATTATGTCGTAATAATAAACTGAGTAGACTCGATGCATGCCCGAGCGCCACGCGCGAGGGTAAAAAATTGAACAGGCATTTTTGGGCCGCTTATGATCAGAGTGGGTTATTTTTGATGTTTTTGAACATTTCTGTCCGGTTTAATATAAGTTTCATTTCAAATGTTTTAATCCTTCGCCTGAGACTTCAATGTTAAGTTGTGGATAAGCGATGAATAAAAGTGTTCGTGTGAAATCACTGATTGCATATTTGGAGAATTTGAAAATGGATCTTTCAAATAAAATTGCGTATCGTGGAATATCTGCAGCAAGAACTTCAGTCATTCGTCCTATGAGAAAAGTGAAGCCAAGATGGCGGCCATTGACGTCCGATAGCTCCGAACGTCGGAAACAGTTTTTATGCCATTTTCGCCCAAGCTAAATCCAGTTCTTTCTAACGGCCGTATCGCTAGTCAAGTCTACAGTTCATAAAATCATACTGATTTTAGTCTTTAAATCGATATCAAAAGACGAATATTCGGCCCTTGCCAAGATGGCGGATATTGAAGAGCTATAAGTCATTCTAGTAATTTTCCTTGCGCGGTTAACACGAAGCTGGCTTCACTTTTTGAACTCGAATTGCCGCTCAAGATATATGTAGAGCTCACTGGTTATTATTACACTTTTAATTCCTGAGGATTTTCTTATCAGCCGTTTCTTACTTTGCCAGATGAAATTACGCGAAAAAAACCTTATCAAAATATGATTTTGGAATCATCATGCGTAAGTACTTGATGCATATATGATTTAATTTTGTTTAGCAGACAGCAAAATACAAAATTGTAATCATGCACGTATGTCGCCAGCCGCAAGGAGCCGATTGGTACCATTGACTCATTTTCATAACTACAACTAGAAGAGGAAATGACGTACAATAGGCAACTACTTGTCGCAAATTTTGAGTGTGTATAACAGCACAATGTCAATGTATTAAGAAGTAAATAATCATCTTACAGACAAATTATCAGTTGTACATGTTGTTATTTTAGTGAATGCAGGACTGGAAAATAAGCCTGAAGAAACGAATTTTTTTTATGCTTATTCAGGTGGGTGCTCTTCTAAAAATTAGAACTAAAAGACAGCACAGAACTTTGGGAAACGCATTGATTTATAAAATGCGTACTGAATTTTCCAGACAAATAATATTCATGTCAAGGTATCATGTAACGTTACCCGTGGTATTAAGGATTTAAGCTCTTCTGCAATTTTGGCAAAACGTTCAAATATCACTCGCAATGTTAATCGTTCATTTTACTCGCCATCACGTGATTACATAGTAGGTCACTAACCTTTTTGGAATTTGTTTGTAGATTTTTCTTTTAAATTTAATAAATTTAAATGCAAGGGAAACTCATTACCCATAACGTAAAGTACATCATATCTTTTGTGCTTAGTTGCAAATACAAATACAAATAAGAGTTTTTGTTGCATGCCATATATGCATGCAACTTTCATATAGCTCTAAATTTCGTGTCGCGGTCGGTGAGCGGTGAGGGTGAGCGGTGAGGGTGAGCGGTGAGGGTAGCGGTAAGCGGTGAGCGTACCAGTCACGTGCAGATTCGTAAAATAAGACAAATACCGAGTTTTTTCGACTAGCATTTTCATGCCGGGTTTTCGTGGAGGAAACGCAAAGAAATATCGATTATTCGCCGAAAATTTACATAATTGAGCGCTTCAGAAAAAAAATCGAGGTAGGTAAAGCTTTACTGTTTTTAGCTTATCTTGTATTCTGTTATTAGTTGTTATTTTGGAGCCGTTGTGCTCGCACTGATTAGTGATTATTTATCAATTATCAGGCGTTTATATTTATATATCGTGAAAGGCTTAATTTAAAGCCGCGAACGCTATCAAAATACTCGATTTTTATATACTCAAACTGAAACGGAGCTATTGTGCTCGGACTGATTATATTGTGTGCAAAGCTTCAAAACTACAGCACATTTTGTAAATAAC
>CACRXK020016324.1:0-11465 GCA_902702795.2 Paramuricea clavata | reverse complement strand
GATGGTTATTAACAGGCCGTGATGCCGTTCTGTTATGATTGGTACTGTAGGAAAAATCACACCCGCTACCCTTTAAGCAATAGCCTCGATTTTGCAAAAAGGGACAGGGCACCAAATGTTATTGTTCACCACGTGGATGTTTAAAATCGCAACGCCTTCCCTTTGCACACCACTCTCGACGCTTAAAAAATGGGCAGGGTATAGTGCCTTTTCCAGTATTATTATCTTCTTTTTCAAGTTGTGATTTTAGGGGCTTCGAGGTTCTATTCACTAATGTACCAGTATCTTTTTTCTGTTTACTCGGTACTAGTATTTGCTTTGAAGGCGACTCATTAATATTCCCTAGGTCAATGTCATTAGTATTCGGGTCATTGAGTTGTTGACTCAGGTTACTAAGGTCGATATTACTAGTATTCACCTCAGTGGCTTGTTGTCTAACATGTAATGGGATTTGATTTTGTTCCTGAGGTGTGCGTGTTCCAACAACGTTAAAGCTCGAATTCCTAAGGTCAATATCAATAGTATTCGAGACTATAGATTGTTGAAGATCAATATTATTTACAGTTAGATTAGCACTTAGTTCGTTATCACGAGATAGACTGTTGTTAGTATTGCGAGATGAGCTCAAACTATTTTTATTCAAGCTACTAAGTTGGTCACTGTCACGCGTTGGCGATTCCTCTATAATGCTAATTGGGTTACCTGATCCACTACCTTTGTTCTGATAGTCTTGGGACATACTAAGCACTAGCTTCTCGAGGAATAATAACTTTGATTTAAAAAAATACATTCTCCTCGATAAGTCGGCGATTAACTTCATCTTTATTCCGCACAACGCCTTCCAATTCTTTTAATTTTACCCTAAGCAAGTTAATGTCCGACTCATATTCATTTTCCGACAATGCAGTAAGCAGCCGCGATTCCAGAATTGTAAGGTCTAATTTAATACCCTCCATATCAGCATTAATATAAGCACAGCTACAGCTACTATCAGATGCATCCATGCGTCCCGTATTTATTGCCGCATGTTCGGCTTCTTTATAGTTATTACTTGTTACTTCAACTGCAGGACGTGCTAGGCCGGCAATATTTCGAAGCTTGGATTTAATATCGTCGCTCAACTTCCCATTTACTGTAAGCGACTTACTGTCTGCATACCATCTTACAGCTAAATCGTTTAGTTCGAGCAATTTACAATAACCACCAGATGCCGACCATTTTGATTCGTTCTTTGTCAATTCGGTCATCAACATTTTTAGGCTTTGGAAGGGACCATTCCATTTGAATTTGCCTTTATCACTTACTGTTAAATATTTCACAACATTATCAGTATATTTCTCTTGATCAATGATTAATTTCTTGCCCGAATCATACTTCTCATCAGAGCTCACAATTGTACGACCGTCCGCCATTAAAATACAGCACATGTGTGCTATGGTGCAAATAGACAAGAATACAAATCGTGAACCCCAAACGCTTTACGCAAACTCGATTTCTCGACGACGAAAAATACATTGGAAAATACAGGAAAAAACCATAATAAAACAGAAAATTAAGGATTTAAGACACTTGACCTTTCAGGTCAGTGTAATAACTACTTTTTAACTGCAGTCAGTAACGCTAACTACAATTTTATACAACCGACTTAACTACGTGGTTAAATTTAACCACCATTTAACTACAAAACGGATAGTTAAAAAGTAGTTAAGAGTTTTATACATTAAAACATTATGCTCCCCTTGAGTTCAAGTTGCTTTCTTTAGCTACATACGCTGCTTAAAATAGGTCAATCGACCATAATGATGTCAAATGTGGACAAATACTTCGGCTTCTACATTTCCCGGAAAGTCGATGTGGCATGGAGTAATTTGCTGCAAAAATTACAAGTGTATATGTGTTCTTTGAGTTACACTATACAATCTGCAGGTATTGTGAAAGTTAACCAATCAAAATGATATGCTATATTTAACTACAAAATAGTGGTTTAAAAGTAGACGATGAGAGTGTTATACAACCGGCCCCAGATAACCAAATCCCCTGGCAACAAAATACAGCACTTACCATTTGACAGGCCATCGACCACCTTTTGAAGCTATGTAATAATTACTTCCAGAACCAATTGCTCGCGATAGACCAAAATCACTTATTTTTATCTAAACGAAGTAAATGGTTTGGTTTTTCATTAGATATATGACAGTGGGCCTATGTTTTCTTGAAGATATACACATATGGGAAAAAAACAATCTCCCTTCAGCCATGTTTACATTTAGTCGTATAGGTAGCGAGAGAATGGGTGGCCGACTATATATCTCAATCTACAGTCATCAAAGACGATTTTCATGCACCATAAAAGACAAGTTTATAGATCCAATTAATTCGTGCATGCAGTCAAGTCCCTTGCATTGCTTTATTAAAGAAAATTTTGAGTTCGTTCGTTTTTTGAGTTCGTTCGCAACAATAAACGGTTGCGCGTCATTTGCACTTTAAAGTGCTTATGCTCGAATTTTTTTTATGATTTAAAGTGCTTATGCATGAAATTGTTTTATGATTTAAAGTGCTTATACATGAAATTGTTTTATGATTTAAAGTGCTTATGCAACACCATTTTTTATGATTGTACTTGTTGTTGTATCTATAAATTTATTCAATTAATTAATTAATTACGATTGCCTATCAATTGTTACATTATTTTTCATAGGCCGTTTTTCAAAAACAGTACTTTGCAAACTGCAATTGCCGAACTATCTCAGTTTGCGTTATTCTTGAGATATTTTTAAAACATCTTTATATGCTCACTATGACGTCACATTAAAATGCTTTCTTAAAAACTTCAAGATCTTGAGATATTGTGCATCGAAACCATAAAACCGTTCATATGTGTTATGTTATATTGATGAGAGTAATATATATTTTATTAATGTCGACCTATTTTGGATCAGTTATAAGAGTTATAAAAGATTTTTCAGAAACATTACAAAATGTGACGTCATAGTGAGGATAATTTGCATAATTAACAAAAATTGTTAAATATCTCAAGAGTGAAGTAAGTTAAAATAGTTTGGCAAAGTATCTTATTTGGTCAATTTGAATTTTCCTTCCAATGCAATCATAAAAACGTGTGAAATTTTGTTGCATAAACACTTTACGTACCTGGTTTTTAGACTGTAATAGAATATTCCTCGTCGCAAGATCACGATGTACAAAACGTTTTTCCTCCAGGTACATCATTCCCCAAGCAATTTGAGCAGCCCACAGTTTGAGATCACCCAAATATATTTCTTCCACAAAAGTAGTAAGATAATCCAACAACGCACCCATACTCACTAATTCCTGCACCTGAAAAAGTTATAATAAATATTTTGTTCAGCTTTATTAATATATAAATCTTCCCCAAACCAACTTATCTTTAAAATCACACAACATAGTGCATTTGTAAAGAAAATCTTCTGCAGGTAAAACGATCACTGATAATACTTACAAGTATAAGAGGTGGTCCAAGGCAGACGCCAAGAAGTTTAACAATACATGGATGGTTTAGACCTGACATGACTTGAGCTTCACGCAAAAACTCCTGGAATCAAACAAACACGTTAGTGACAAGATTGATATCATATTTTTAAATCAACAAAAACAGATTTCTTGAGGAAGAGGTTAGTGGAGCAAACTTCTCGCACAAACTTGGTGGACGTTGTACCAAGAACGCAAAAACGAACGATGACGAAGACAGTACAGTACAGTACAGTATAATACGGTACCGTACAGTACAGTACAGTACAGTACACAGTACAGCGCAGTACAGCACAGAACAGTATAGTATAGTACAGTACAGTACAGTACAGTACAGGACGGCACTAGCAACAGCACAACTAAAACCACAGAATACAGTACCTGTTCTCCTTGTGTAATTTTATCTGGATGAAGTGTTTTAAGTGCCACCTCCATCTATAAATGAACAAAAATAAGTATTTGTAGTGGATATCAATAACAGAACCTGCGGCCCCCTTTGATGTCCAAAATAATAGAAGTAACGCAGAATTTTAATCAACTCAATATTTAAACGTTTACTTGGATGAAAAATTTACTCAAATCTGTATGCGCATAGGCGTACTGGAGGAAAAAATAGGGGGTGGGGGTGGACCATAATAATTTTGCGTCATAAATGTCCCGTAATTTGTGAAGGGGGGGGGGGGAACTCGGCGGCGGGTCATCAGTTTCGAGAATTCAGTTACGACATTTTGCCAACGTTACATATTTCTTCCTTTTTTGACGATTTTAATACCCGGAGCGTTTCCCTTCACTAACTTGCCCGATTTTAATTAGAATTGCCCTTTTTTTAAGAAGAATGATTGGGTGGGGAGCTGCCCCCATCGCTCCCCGCTCTCATACGCCTATGTGTATACGTCTACAAGTAAAACTAGAGGGATTTCGGAAGAATACAACTTGCTGCGGCTGTACCAATCGCGGGTGGTCTGCGGAAAAACTTCATAGAACAAGGTTGCTTCATCTTGAGTGTTCTAGTGTAGGTAGCCATGCACAGTTTTACGAGGTTGTAGAATAATGCAACAACATGAACATATAGGAAATACTTCGACGTCTTGAATGAAAGTCCTTCGTATGGAATACTTACTTCCAGACGAAGAGCCTAAGCTCGAAATGTCCAAATATTGTCTACACTATTCATGTAACTGCATCCTTCAACTATAACCTCGTTAGTAAAATTGTTTATGATTATAACATGCAGCATCTTTTAACGATTACCACATTATATGTATTTACTCACAGCAGCGCCATTAGGATTCCTCCACACTCCTCGTAAGACAGAACCAAACTCTCCTTGCCCAAGTTCCGTACTTTTCTCAAGTTCACTCAAGTTAATAATTGTTCGTGGTTTGCTTTCGTGCTCTGGGGTGGGAAGCGGGGGCGGGGGTCTATTAAATTTCGAGGAACTAATTCTGGGTGGGGGAGGACTAATTTTGGGTGGGGGAGGATTAATTTTGGGTGGGGGAGGGGGTTGTCTTCTCCCAGGAGGTTGTCGTGATGATTGTTCTTCTAACTTGAGGTAGTCATTAGGGTCATCGTCTGGGGTATCAAGGCTTTTTGCACGACGTACTATCGGAGGCTTGGGTGGAGGCTAATAATGATAATATTGTAAATACATAAGAAGTGTATACCTTTTACCTGTATACGATTTCAAAACTACTTATTATATTGGTGGCTTTATCAGTCTTAGACTGTTCTTCCTAGAGGTCCAGTAAGGGTCATCGCTCTTTGATCCAGTAATATTGTACGAGGAAATCTGAGTAGCGGAGAAAACCTGCGGTGTTCGGTAGATTGAAAGTATTCTTTTTACATGCGACTTTATTGCAGAAATCGAATCTGGTTGCAGTGGTCAAATTAAGGGTACGTGCACTACTGTACATACCATGCCACCAGCATCGTGATATACAATATACTAAAACCGATGCTTTCATTGAATTAGAACAATGGCACATAACAGACCACTTGCCAAAACCGTTTACCAATCATGGCCTATTTTATGACAGGTGTTCTGGCCTATTTTATGACAAATGAGCCTGAATACTGTTTTTGAGGGTTGTCTTAATAACGCAACATCTATTTATTTGTTAAAAACGGTTGAAAATTTCCTTTTGAACTTTTTCATGTTCATTATCATTAATCTTAACCGTAGCGCCTGCCTCTCCTTTGTTTGTACTCTTGTGGCCTAAATCATGTTCAACGTTTATACTATAGCACTGTCTTGTAATACAAAGTTTCAAATTTTCAATATTGCACAATTTCCAGTTAATACTGCATGCACAACGTGTGCAACGCTGCGCACTAGAATAGGCCATGATGCCAGCCACTAGCCATGATAGTTGACGTACCTGGGGTACAAGAGTATTAATATGATTATTGAAATTAGGTATAGATGGAGATGGTAATGGTATCGTGTTGTACTGTAGAGCTATTGGTGGATTTCCATTTGGTTGAATAGCTCGTAGTAACTGGTGTGGTAAACCATCAGCTAATGCACCGTAATAGTCAACCAGGTGTGGTAGAGTTTCGAATAATGGACCATCATCAATGTAAAACCAACGGTCACCCTAAGAAAGACAAACATTATAGTAATTGACCGATAATCGGTATCGGGGCCGATTTTTGCCTTATCGGTACTTCGGTAGACAATCGGAATCGGTAGAATTAATAGTCTATATTTCTGATTGTGTAAAACCGATTGTTGAGAAAATAAGCACTTATATGCATTGCACGTTGATACACGTTGCATTTTAACGCAATATGTTAAGGTTAAATTAATGCGTGAAGCGTGTCATTTATCAACGGTTTTAACGATCTTTGGTTGCAGTAAAATGTTACGTTGGAAATTATCGTTAAAAAATCAACATGAATGACGTCACCTTTACTCGGTCGACTTATATTATGACGTCATTATAAAATCGGTATCGGCATCGGGTAGATTGTGGCATGAATAATCGGTAATTTGTTTGTTACCAGCCTCGTCCCCAGGCTCCAACTTAGACGCGCGGGTTCCGAAGCGAATCAAAGCGCAAGGGGACGAGGCTGGATTGTTGCACAATCGGTCAATCACTAACAAACATGTATAAATATAACATGTAACATAAACACGTTGTAAATACATATTATGTACTTTGTTTGCGTTGCATGACGTACCATTCTCGTACCCAGAGCCCTTCTTACGCGCGGTGCGACGAGGGGCTCTGGCCAAATCCATAACCGGATACCATAAAAACATGGTAAGAAAACAATGTCCGGTGTTAGAACTAGCCAATCAGATGCCAGTTCGGAATATGGATTTGGCCAGAGCCCCTCGTCGCACCGCGCGTAAGAAGGGCTCTGGGTACGAGAATGATGACGTACATGATGCGGTTACATCTTCCATTGTTTCACGCACATTTTAGGAACAGTTGAAAAATGCAAATTCAGAACCTGGAGAAACTGTCGCATATCTGGCAAAGTTCGATGGAAGAACTCAGATACAATCAGTATGTTTCTAACGTGTTCTACTTAACAAATAGTAATATACAGGATGTATAAAAAAGTAGAAATTTTCAAATGGCTACTAAATTGAAAAAAAAATTGTAAAAAAATTTAAAATTTATGAATGTGAGTATCGTTAAGAAAGAGTCTTCCACCTTCTAAAACTTAAAGTTCCATCTGCTAAAGATGTGTACATAAATTGAAAGAAATTTCATTATGCATGAAATCAACCATCACGGAATAGTCATGCGGCAAAAAGTCCATTTTTTAATTAGTGACCGAGACGGTCCGGAAAAGACTTTTAAGTCATACAGCCATGTTACACGAAGTAAGCAGTTTTTGCTACAACCTTAAATGCAACGCACAAATATTAACATTTAACAGAAAATCAGTGATCTGATATTTTTCCAATGGGAAAAGACAGGCGGAATGAAATGTGGGGCAAGTTCTCAGTTTTACTGTGAATACCTTTTACATAACATGACTCTGCACCAGAAGCAAGTTGCAGCACAATTTGCCAATTTAGAAAAAAAATGTTCAAGAAATCAGAAGAATCTTAACTACCATATATATTCACATAATTTTGAAAATGTTCTTCTTTTTATACATCCTGTCATGTAGACACACAGCACTACAGCAGAACGTTATAACGTGACAGAACAGTCAGAAGTGGCCCGCTGGGCTTCACATACCTTGCTTTTTATCTGAAAATGATAAGGCATATTTCGTACAGCCATAGTTAGAACGTGAACACTCCAGGCTACACGCTCTCTACTGGATCTTATTAGAAATAATCCATCAGTACATTGCCATTTATATAACAACGCCACTGCTGCCTGTGAACCATTAAAAAAACAAAGCAAAGGTTTACGCTCAATGTACATTCAAGTACACTTTATCTGATTCATAAATTCGGGTTTTGTTCACCAAACAGAACGCGAGCAGAGAAAGTGATCAACGGTCCTTGTTTATCAAAATTTAGACTTGAGTAATATTTGTGAAATGATTAATCTCTCAACAGGACTTTCAAGTATTTAATTTAGTATGACTTTAATCATGGAAAGGAGTAATCGTAGTAGGTAAATAATATTGGTCACTTAAAATAATCCCATTATAACCCCTATCTTTACTTCATACTGTAGACAAATAGAGGAGGGGTAGGGGGTAACTGGAAATGCAGAGGTTTCGCATCAGGAGAAAAGTAATCATGAGCGAAAAGTCAGTATCCAAAGCAAATTAATAATACAGTGCTAATGGGATGAATACCTCTCTATCCACGTTTTCATGAAGCCAGTGTTTTGGTTTCGACTTTGGGGCAGGAACAACAAAACTTTCTGAAAAAATCATTTCAAACAATTAACATGGTCGTGAGGCGTTTGCTCTAATATCTGCACAAAAAGTACCCCGGAACAAATTCTCGCTCAAATTGATCCGTTAATATTAGAGCAATAAGCGTGCATTGTAACCACTGACCTATTATTATTCAGGCCCTGCCTCGTACCCAGGCGCTTTAAATATTAAATATAATATGTGAAGTATTTAGGCAGGCAGGCGACGCGCGAAGGGGCTGTTGGACCTTTCTCTCACCACTACAATACTTCATGTAAACTCGTCATACGCGCATTGCTGTTTTTTACAAAGAGACGCCTGGGTATACGAGGCAGATTCAGGTCAGTGATTGTAACGCAACAATTCGACTCCGCTAATATTGTTGTCAAAACAAGTAAGCAAAATTAGAGTTGTAAAATCCAGATTATTATCAGAAAGCAACAAAAAGTTGCTGGCGAAGGCCAGGCGTTGACAGGCGTTGACAAGAGATAGCATCTTTCAGTGTTGATTGTGAGAATTAATGTTTTACTCGAAAGTATCAGTGCCTATCAATAAACTGCTCACCTAAATAAACTGCTAAGTCGTAATATCCATTATCTTTAGCGAGATCTTTGGGTGTGTCTCCATCATGTGTTCTTGGTTGTGGAGGTGCTCCTACTCTTAATAAAAGTTCTACACAATCTTTATGACCTCGCATGGCAGCTATATGTAGAGCTACGTATCCTTCACCAAATGAACGCTCTTGTATTGCTGCACTACGTCGAAACACGAGCATTTCGCATACTTTGACATGCCCACCATGACACGCATACTAAAAAATACAAAAATGATACAAAAATGAATAAATCCATGCATGATACAATCCCGGCTAAAGCTGTCGAGACAAACGTTTCCACAGCTTTTGTCGATATACGGCTGTTGTCGGCATTTGTCTGCTTGTTGTCCGTACTTGTCTGCTTGTTGTCGGTATTTGACGGTGGTTGTCGGTAATTAGTACGAACCCAAAAAAATAATGCAAAGACAAACTTGATGAACACTCTTCCCCGTTAATTAATTCCGCGCAATATATTTCAGAAAATCTTGAACAAAACGGTTGAGACCATTAGGGGTGCACCGGATTTCAAATCTGGCCGGAATTCCGGCCGGATTTAACGAATTTTCCGGCATCCGGCTTCCGGCTAGCCTGCTCACAGACGTTGTAGTTCTTACGCCAAGCGACGAAATACTACCGTCTGCCTACCCGAGCGCCAAACTGAATTCCGCTACGTCGACCAATCAGAATTTACCTTCCATATTCTGGAAAGTGACGTCAGTTGATTTAGGAGCGGAATAAATATAAATATATATTTTGAAAGCAGTCGTCGGTTGAATTTTGGTCAAAATTACACATAAATTGAATTTAAAGATACTGATACTTGTCCAGGTAATAAAATGCACCATTAATAGTCAGATTTGGAAATTAAAGATGTTCGGTTATATTTAAAACGCGGACAGGATTGGCATATTTATACTGTATGAATCTTAGCCAGACAGCATCAAATGCAGAATATATTTCGCTGAAATTTTAACGGTTAATCTTTATATTAAATTAAAGACAACAGAACTCGG
This sequence comes from Paramuricea clavata, assembly GCA_902702795.2. NCBI lineage: Eukaryota > Metazoa > Cnidaria > Anthozoa > Malacalcyonacea > Plexauridae > Paramuricea > Paramuricea clavata. The sequence continues at coordinate 1,511 of CACRXK020016324.1, read as the reverse complement.
AAGACATAAAATTTTATATAATACTGTGGCTTAGAAAGCGAAATATTAGCTTCAAAGTAAACTAATTTGCTGTTTGAGCAACCACTTCTGAATGTAAACTGTAAACACAACACAAACCCGAGAAACTTGTATTAAAATTGCGCCGTGATGAATTTTCCAATTCGCCCAAACTTCGAAACGTTTATACTCTAACTTGGCTATACTTTTCTGCATGACAATGAGAGCTTATTAAATCTTTTAGAAGTTTTCGTCGAAGTCATGGCATATAGGAAGTATCAAGAGCAACATTTGGACATATCCTGATATACTCGAGTTTCCCGATTGATTGTTTGTAATTGTTAACAAAAATTTAAATTTCGCCTTCTGCATTGCTTTAGCACTTTATATACACAGATTGTTTGCTGAACATGCGAGAATATGATCACAATATTATTCTACGTAAACATGGTGAAGTTCAACGCTATAGTTTCCAAAATATATCCACGCAAGTAAACAAATTTCAAGTTTCAACCCAAACAATATACTCCAATGCATGTGCAAGGGGTTTCCCCTGTAGCTAATCTCTCAATAAGGCGGCTTCCAATTGGCTCAAACTTTTTTGAACACTGCCATATGATTGGCTCCTAAAACAAAGGGAATGCAGCTCGGGTAAGCAGACGGTAGTATTTCGTCAGACGAACGCTGCGAATGTCCTTCCACAAGTAAGTCGAGGCACGACAGCGCTTCCAGTCGTGGCAGTTAAGGTACATGGTGCTGATGGTCGAGAGATAACTACCTACGCCCTGTTAGATCAAGCTAGCGAAGCCTCGTTTATCCATACCAGCTTAGCAAAGAAACTTAATTTGAAGGGTTCGAGAGGTACATTGTCGGTGAAGTCGTTGACTGGAACAATCTCAATTGAAACAGAAAAAGTTAATATCGTCTTGGAATCAGCAAACCAAACTAGCCACGGTTCGAGATTACTAGCCAGGGACGTAATCGTTACGGACAGTTTAGACGTGCAGCTAAAAGTCGCACCGACAAGGGATGACGTACGAGCATGGAAACACCTGTCAGACATCGACTTCCCAGAAGTTGAATTGGAGGACATTCTCGTTCTGATTGGTGCTGATAATCCCGAGGTTTTCATAACTCACGAAATCAGAGCAGGTGGCGCGGAGGAGCCTTGGGGATTCAAATACAAGTTGGGATGGGCCTTGATGGGACCAACAAATCGGCCTCAGACAAGTCAAGTTGACGTCCATCTTTTGCAGCGTACAAACGCCGATATGGAAGACATAGCTTTTAAGAACGAAGTGAATCGGTTTTTCTATGAAGATGGTCTTGGTGTGGTAACGAGTATCAAGAAGGCAATGTCCGTCGAAGATAAGAAAGCAGAAAAGATGATGGAAGAATCAGCAGTGATTGTCGATGGACACTATGAAATTGGTATGTTGTGGAAAACTGAGGATTCTCAACTACCAAACAACCGAGATGTTGCGCTCAAGCGTTTTCGACACCTCCAAAATCGC
>CACRXK020016323.1:0-11466 GCA_902702795.2 Paramuricea clavata | reverse complement strand
CATAATGGTATCAAGAACATTTTAAACAAGTTTCAACTTGGTTTCAAGTAGATCATACCTGTTTAACCATCGACAAGGTAAATCCACAACTTTGTCCAAATTCAGCGCCATTTTGTCATCCCATGTCGCTTGTTAACAATTCAGCCTTGTTACTCTTCCATCCAAGCCATTTCCATTCCACTAATAATAAATTTAACCCTTTATAACAGGAGGAAACTAAAAAATCTAAACAAAACATTAGAAATTCGCCATTTTATCACCCTGTAAAATTTCGCTCACGAGTCTTTCAAAACGTTTCGTACAAATATCGCGTGACAAAGTAACAGGGACGTGACGGGAGGGGGTGAATTATTTCACGAAGGTAGAAGAAGGCTGCGTGAAATAGACTAAAAGTTAAATACAATCATACAAATGTTTGTTTTATTTCTTGTAGTGACAAATACATACATTTATTATTTATTAATATGAAAAAGTCATGCAAATTAAATGTTGATTGTTGGTTTTACCAATTTACCATACTGTATGGGCTTTCATTTTTCACAGTCCCTACCCCCCCTGCAAGTCCCTGTTGCTAAACCACGCGAGATTTGTATGAAATGTTTTGAAAGACTCGTGAGCGAAATTTTACAGGGTGATAAAATGGTGAATTTCTTATATTTTGTTTAGATTTTTTAGTTTCCTCCTGTTATAAAGGGTTAAATTTATTATTAGTGGAATGGAAATGGCTTGGATGGAAGAGTAATAATGCTGAATTGTTAACAAGCGACATGGGATGACAAAATGGCGCCGAATTTGGATAAAGTTGTTGATTTACCTTGTCGATGGTTAAACAGGTATGATCTACTTGAAACCAAGTTGAAACTTGTTTAAAATGTTCTTGATGCCATTATGTCTGAGATGATTTACATTTTTTGTAGGATATCGACGAGATCGCCGATAAACAGCGGAGTAAAGTGGAGAACTTGGCCAAATACGTCCATTTGCAGGAGGTAGGCACATTTCAAATTATTATTTCGGTCAGAAAATATTAACTATTTTACACCAAACCAGTGATAATATATTTAAATAAGTACCATTTATGTTTTTATCAAAAAGATTTAGGGAAAAAGTTAATGTAAGTCCACTGCTGTTTATCTGAATTTGCAAGCCACAAATTGACGTTTAACTATGATTATTGCATGGCCATTTTCATGTGAAATATTAGTGCTAGGCATTTCACACTTACCAATGACCACCCCAATAGTACCATCTCTGAACCATGTAAGCACCTCAGAATAGCCAAAGCTTTTATGGTTTGGTAGATAGCAGTATGGCGAAAGCGTCGTTTTTGGGTGTGGTCAGTTTCGGACGTTTCGTCGCGGATTGGGGTTCGGGCAGCGTTACCATGTTGACCGTCATGGTCAACTTGCCCTAAAACAGTTGAGATTATCTGTCCTAAATGAAATGCATACAAACTCATATACAGGTCCTAGACTATTTTGGCTATCAATGAGACAAGGCTTGATTCTGCGGTTAGCGATAATGAGGTGCACATACAAGGTTATGAAATTGTTCGCCGCGATAGATACTTAAACGGTAGATGCGGTGGTGGTGTTTGTTTTTATATACGAAGTTGCATTAATTTTTCGGTACGATACGATTTGAAATTTGATGAATTGGGAAATTTATGCATTTCAATCAATAAACCTAGATCTAAGCCTTTTCTTATAGTGACATGGTATAGGCCACCAAATTCGGTCGTGGATAAGTTTAATCACCTAGAAACGCTACTAGGCAAACTTGATGCTGAAAATATTGAGTACTATCTGGTGGGTGACCTGAATTGTGATTTAAGCTCTACAGTCTAGGATCATAGTTCAAGGTTGCTCATTGATATTGCTGAAACATTCGACCTTCAACAACTGATAACTGAACAAACTCGAATTACAAGTTCATCGTCAACATTGATAGATCACATTTTTACAAACGCTCCTGATAGAGTGGTCTGCTCTGGTGTTTCTCACATTAGTATAAGTGATCATAGTCTTGTTTATGCCTTTAGAAAAGTTTCCGCCAGAATGCCGACAAGAGGACATACTACAGTAAGCTATAGAAAGTTTAAAAACTTTGATTCTGCCAAATTTCGTAATGATATTAGTCAGCAAAACTGGGACTTTATCCATCAATTTAAGAGTCCTAATGATATGTGGCATACTTGGAAAAACACATTTAATTTTGTTGTAGAAAAGCATGCTCCTTTACGCACAAAGCGTGTCAAGGCCTCTAAAGCGCCTTGGATTTCATCTCACTTGAAAGGTGAAATGCACAATAGAGATATTCTTAAAATCAAGGCAATCCGGTCTAATGATCCTTTAGATTGGCATATTTTTAAGAAAATGCGAAATTCCGTAAATCAAAATATTGCCCGGGCGAAGGAAAACTATTTTAAACGTGCGTTTTCTGAAAATAAATCCAACTCGAAAAAGACCTGGAATATTATTAATGATCTCACATCTAAAAATCGAAAAAGCTCGCATATTCACGAAGTTGATTTGGATGGTAATTTGATTAACGATTCCAACAAAATAGCTGATGCTTTTAATGAACACTTCTCTAACATTGGTCCGAAGCTTGCAGATAATGTAGATGTTAATCAGAATAATCGTTGTTATCTCGATTATTTACCTAGTCAAAATAACAACATCCGTTTTCAATTAAAAGAAACTAATTTCTCGGCAGTTTTCGTCCTTTTGTCCAAGCTAAGCAGGTCAAAAGCTACTGGTCTGGACAAAATTTCGTCCCGCCTACTTCGAGAGTGTTCTGATTTAATAGCGGAATCTCTTAGCTACATTTTTAATCGATCAATTGTCTCCGGAGTATTCCCAGATGAGTGGAAACATGCTAAAGTTGTCCCAATACACAAACAAGGGAAACGTAATTGCCCTGACAATTATCGCCCGATTTCCATTGTCTCGGTAGTGGCTAAGGTTTTCGAAAGGATAATTTATGATCAGCTGTATTTATTTCTATCTGAAAATAGTCTGTTAACTAATTGTCAGTCAGGATTTCGTGGTCTACATTCTACTGTTACCGCCCTTCTTGAGGCCGCTAACGATTGGGCTTATAATATCGATCATGGAAGCGTAAATGCTGTCCTGTTTCTCGACTTCAGGAAGGCGTTTGATACCGTAGACCACGAGATTCTTTTAGGAAAACTAAATTCATATGGCATCAATGGTGTTGCTGGCAACTGGTTCAGATCATGTCTCAGTGAACGGAAACAAAAATGTTTCGTTAATGGTCATTTTTCGACAAATCGTTTACTCCGTTGCGAAGTTCCCCAGGGAACTATTCTGGGGCCACTTTTATTCTTAATCTATATCAATGATCTCCCGAATTGCCTCTCTCACTCACGTGCACGCATGTATGCAGATGACACTCATTTGACTTACGCAAGTAACGATATTGATGACATTGATCATCACTTCAACGAAGATCTTGCTAAAGTCAGTGAGTGGTTAGTAGGTTAGTATGAATTGGAAAATTTATGCATTTCAATCAATAAACCTAGATCTAAGCCTTTTCTTATAGTGACATGGTATAGGCCACCAAATTCGGTCGTGGATAAGTTTAATCACCTAGAAACGCTACTAGGCAAACTTGATGCTGAAAATATTGAGTACTATCTGGTGGGTGACCTGAATTGTGATTTAAGCTCTACAGTCTTGGATCATAGTTCAAGGTTGCTCATTGATATTGCTGAAACATTCGATCTTCAACAACTGATAACTGAACAAACTCGAATTACAAGTTCATCGTCAATATAGGTTATCATATAAGGGATGAGGTGATATCAGTTTTATCGCTCGAGGGATGATATCACAATTGTCACGAGCGAGCGCAGCGAGCGAGGGACAATTGGGATATCGTCCCGAGAGCGATAAAACTGATATCACCGAATCCCGAGTACGATAACCTATTTATTATATACTTGTACCTTTATCAGGGTTTGACACCCATAAGTAAACAGTTTTGAAAAAATAGGATCATTTTAGAATTCAAAACAATTCATCGTTCAACAAATATGATTTTAGAAAATAAATAGACCAATAATATACAATTTAAGTCTTTCATTTTGTATTATCGTTCTTGTTTTCTTCGATAAACTGTCGACATCAACCAACACGAACCTCGAGTCGGCCATCTTTGTTTTGACAAGGCGCGAAATTTAGCGGGACAAAAAACGATATCCGGGACAGAAAACGATATCCGGGACAAAAAACGATATCCGGGACGATATCGTTTTTATGTCCCGCTGCTTCCTACCTGATAAAGGTACAAGTATGTGATAAACATTGATAGATCACAATTTTACAAACGCTCCTGATAGAGTGGTCTGCTCTGGTGTTTCTCACATTAGTATAAGTGATCATAGTCTTGTTTATGCCTTTAGAAAACTTTCCGCCAGAATGCCGACAAGAGGACATACTACAGTAAGCTATAGAAAGATTAAAAACTTTGATTCTGCCAAATTTCGTAATGATATTAGTCAGCAAAACTGGGACTTTATCCATCAATTTAAGAATCCTAATGATATGTGGCATACTTGGAAAAACACATTTAATTTTGTTGTAGAAAAGCATGCTCCTTTACGCACAAAGCGTGTCAAGGCCTCTAAAGCGCCTTGGATTTCATCTCACTTGAAAGGTGAAATGCACAAAAGAGATATTCTTAAAATCAATGCAATCCGGTCTAATGATCCTTTAGATTGGCATATTTTTAAGAAAATGCGAAATTCCGTAAATCAAAATATTGCCCGGGCGAAGGAAAACTATTTTAAACGTGCGTTTTCTGAAAATAAATCCAACTCGAAAAAGACCTGGAATATTATTAATGATCTCACATCTAAAAATCGAAAAAGCTCGCATATTCACGAAGTTGATTTGGATGGTAATTTGATTAACGATTCCAACAAAATAGCTGATGCTTTTAATGAACACTTCTCTAACATTGGTCCGAAGCTTGCAGATAATGTAGATGTTTATCAGAATAATCGTTGTTATCTCGATTATTTACCTAGTCAAAATAACAACATCCGTTTTCAATTAAAAGAAACTAATTTCTCGGCAGTTTTCGTCCTTTTGTCCAAGCTAAGCAGGTCAAAAGCTACTGGTCTGGACAAAATTTCGTCCCGCCTACTTCGAGAGTGCCCTAGTTTAATAGCGGAATCTCTTAGCTACATTTTTAATCGATCAATTGTCTCCGGAGTATTCCCAGATGAGTGGAAACATGCTAAAGTTGTCCCAATACACAAACAAGGGAAACGTAATTGCCCTGACAATTATCGCCCGATTTCCATTGTCTCGGTAGTGGCTAAGGTTTTCGAAAGGATAATTTATGATCAGCTGTATTTATTTCTATCTGAAAATAGTCTGTTAACTAATTGTCAGTCAGGATTTTGTGGTCTACATTCTACTGTTACCGCCCTTCTTGAGGCCGCTAACGATTGGGCTTATAATATCGATCATGGAAGCGTAAATGCTGTCCTGTTTCTCGACTTCAGGAAGGCGTTTGATACCGTAGACCACGAGATTCTTTTAGGAAAAAAATCGTTTACTCCGTTGCGAAGTTCCCCAGGGAACTATTCTGGGGCCACTTTTATTCTTAATCTATATCAATGATCTCCCGAATTGCCTCTCTCACTCACGTGCACGCATGTATGCAGATGACACTCATTTGACTTACGCAAGTAACGATATTGATGACATTGATCATCACTTCAACGAAGATCTTGCTAAAGTCAGTGAGTGGTTAGTAGCCAACAAACTTACTTTAAACCAATCTAAAACAGAATTTATGCTAATCGGCTCCCGTCAAAGGATTAGTACTTTCAACTCTAGTCCTTCACTGACAATAAATGACGTACTGTACCAATTAAACAAGTCTCTCACACAAAGTCACTTGGTGTACATTTAGACGAGAACTTGACTTGGAATGTTCATATCGAGAAATTATGCAAAAAAGTCGCTTCTGGCATAGGTGCATTAAAGCGTATAAGGCCATTCGTCTCACCTTCCACAATGCAACTTATTTACAATTGCTTAGTTCAACCCTATTTCGATTACTGTTGCGTTGTCTGGGATAGTTGCGGCAGTACTCTTGCGAATAAACTGCAAAAACTCCAAAATCGAGCCGCTAGAGGACTTACTTCATCTAGTTATGATACAAATGCTGAATATCTAATTGAAAAATTGAGCTGGAAAAACCTTGAATCTCAGCGAAAAATTGCCAAAGCTATAATGGTCTATAAATCTCTTAATGGTTTTGTGCCAGACTACCTGTCTGAAATGTTTGTTGATCGAAGTAGCGTAACAAATTATACATTGAGAGACGCCAGTAGAAAATTAGCTTTAGCTCAACCACGCGCAAATTACCTGAAAAATAGTTTTAGCTATAGTGGTTCTGTGCTGCATGTGGAACTCCCTTCCGGTTGAGTTGAGACAGTCTAACTCATTACGTAAATTCAAGTCAGACTGCAGCAACTTTATACATTAGTCAATAATTTTAGATTTTTATATTAATATATTAGCACGGCACTTATGGAAAACAGGTATTCTTGTAATATATAATTAGTATTAGTATAGTATGTATACATAATTAGTATCTTAATTAACTTTTATATTCTGTAATCTGTAACTATATTGTATTCTTTTATCATCTTTTATGTAAAATCCTGATAAGTCTACCGTGGGTAAATAAAATAAATAAAGTTCACAATCACAATCACAAATCAGCGACAGATTAAGCCCATGAATGGTCGTCGCAGCAACGTAGGGTGTTTGCCATGTTGCATTCAGCGTTGCCGTCAATTGGTCATATACATCAGCTTGGTCGTAATAATTTAACAAAATTTATTATAAGCTGCAGCGCTAGGTTTGGGTACAATCCGTACCCATACGTGATGTGTGCCTAGTTTGAACTACTCATTCCAATGGGTTTGTTTTGTGGAAAAATACCACGCATATTTATTTGGCAAAGTTTTTAATCGGCAAGTCTGTATCTTTATCGGTTCAAATAGTATTATGAATTGTATGCTATTTGCTCTGAATATCCGGCTTAAAGCTCTTAATGCTTTCCCAAATAAGGATGGTGTTTTTCCACAAAACAAAACCATATCCACTGCCACGCAAAGCTACGCAAGCACGCAAAGAACTGTCGTTCAGTCAAGCTGTGCAGATAATTGGGCGCTCGCATTGTTTGGCAAAATTCGGACAACAAACCGCGCTTTTCGTGCGATATTATTTAGCGACAAGTTGTATGAAAAGCACTCGAGAGCAAGACGCAAGAAATGCACACATCAAAAAACATCCAAACGTCCAAATGTCTTCTGTGCTGCGGAATACCTTAGGGCGTTGGATCCACTAATCATTTTTGAGAATATTTTTTGTTTAAAATATTCTTTCTGCAAAACAAAAAATAACAAGTAAAGGAAGCGACGCCCTTGTGCCAACGAACGTATTTTAGATTAAAAATACGCAATGGTTTCAAGGAAATGATAAATAGCTCTTACTAATAACAAATAATTTGTTACTGTACAAGTAAGATATAATTATCTTGCGCCATTTTTACAGCCCTATTTTCGGTTGGACTGCATTCTAACGCTTTTTGCGCGGTTTAAAGACATTTTCGTACGTGTTTTTCATTTAAGGTTAAGTAACCTTTAACTTCAATTCAAGGTACGTATATGCGGTTTATTATTTCATATTACGTTAGTGCGGATTTCGGTAACATATTTCGGACATAGGCATTTCGGACATAGGCGCAGGGTCATTCCACAGGGTGCGGAACTCCGGTGATGTAAAAATCCTCGAAGGTTTCCCCCCCGGTTCTTTACGCTGAGGGTTCTCGTTGTTAGCGACCCGGCCTTCGCTAAAAGTTCCGGTTTTACCTTCGGTGATTTTCGTTTGGCTTTAATCTAAAATAAAAAAAACAGTGGCCATGGCCGGGACTGAAGTAGTACTGTTTGCTTAAAAGATGATTGTTCAATACTTTAGTTTAAAAATGGGAGTACATATATGGGTTTTAGTTAGGTGAACACGGTGCACTTTTATGGTGGGCTTCAATAAGTATTACAGGACAGTAAATTTAACTTGAAGGAGCAAGAAAACTAAACTAAATATCCCTAGTCCGTTCATTTGTCTCCCAAATACGAAACAACTATTGAAAAGAAAAATTGTCATATAATTTCATAATTGAAATCCTCTATTAATCCTTCCTTCAAATAATTGGGACTTCAGTAGCGCAATTGTCAAAGCAAATATGCCTTTCACCTCTGAGATTGCTGCTCCGATTCTTGTTACAGACTTGCGACGTTTATGTGAAAATAGTTAGTGAACGCTCTTCCAAAAGCCGTGGGTTCTTCCGGGTCTCCGGTTTCCTCCCACAGGGAATGTTGAAAAACTGACCTCCTACCGAAGCTGTGCTCCTTGGTTTAGGCTAGAATCTAGACAAGTGGCTTCGAGAGGCGCACTCACAAATTTTTGAACTCGATTAGGTCTCAGTTGCTCTCAGAATAAGGATGATTAGCACACCCCACTTACTCAAAATGTAGGTGTCCACTTGACATGATCTTGTTTTGTCCATTCACAACAATGGTATACATAAATCATAACTTGGGAAATGTGTGTGAGGCAACGTTTACACAGGGTTTATACTATACTGGATAGCGTTACATAGTAGACTGCGAAAAAGCACTATCCCCATTAAGCAACCATATTCCATAAAGTCAACATGTCGAGTAGGCCCCCTGAACTGCGCACAACAAAGCCATGTGGCTGCTTAATAAAGGATTCGCTCTAATAAATTAAACGTTATGTTTACAACTTTCCCAAAAGTTTCTATGCTAGAGTTCTAACACACACAGTACTATCTTGTCTCTGGGTTAAATTCCTAGAACACTGAAATATTTTCCAAGAAGTCACTTAACTGGTATTAGAGGTTATTATTAAAGAGGAGTTAAAGATCTACATTATATAGTATGCATGAAACTTTAACGTTTGTAAAAACAAACCTGTTTAATTAATAAATAGAGATATATTTCCGCGCGCCCATGTATTATTCTGTTTATTATATAAAGGACAGTCTTTGAAAAGCGATAATTTTTACAGAAAAGCGATAATTGAAAAGCGATAATTTTCACATGCGAGATTATCATAAATAATCTCACATGTGAGATTATCACTTTTATCAGTGCTCGAAATATTTATAAAGCACTATACTTTATGTAATAATGTTTAAATTTGTCTTTGCGAGAGATTAAATTGTAGTTTGAATGATTCCTGTATCTTACCGAAAATATGCCCCAACTTAACAAGACAAAATTGTTGAATTACGCGGTTTGAAATGCGGGGGAAATAGCAGCAATATTGAGTGGGGGAGACCACTGACTGCCTCCTCCGCAGGCCCTCGTTGTGTCATGGGAAGGTCACGATTTCGAGAGGGCCTGCGGAATCTTGTAAAATGAATAAATGTTGTTTTGAACTTGCTTCGTTAAAGAAGGCAGTTTTATTCATGCAACATTGGTGTGGACAACAAACCTTTCCGTTAAAAAATGCTTCCTTCCACGTCCTAAGAGTCGCCAGTTTAATTTACAAGTTTCACACCGCTTTTTTATATCTGTTTATATTCAAGATTATGTAGAAATTTACTTGCTGACGTGACGCCGGCGCCATTTTTTTTACAAGATTCCGCAGGCCCTCGCCAGATCGTGACCTTCCCATGACGCAACGAGGGCCTGCGGAGGAGGCAGGACCACTGATCTAATAGTAGACTGGATATAGCTTCTCTAGGTGTGAAAAGTGAAGTCAAATTATATATGCGAAAATCACTTCCGGGGACCACGGAGTGATACAAATTACTATAGAAATGTATGGCGAACAACGTGAACCAAGCTGAATTTTCCCGAATTTGAGATACTTTGCGAAGTTTTACCAAGCTGATCGCTACATCGTGTGTAAAAGATGTTATATTAATGCTTTTAAAACGAAAATTATCCAGATTGCTCTAAAATATCGTTACTTTTGTTCGTTCAAAGTTGTCCATGCGGGAATAATATTTTATCGCCACAGTGGTATTGACAACACAATTTCTAGTTTGCTTTCCAATTACGGAGGCAGATTATGATCAAGCAAACTTTTAAAGGGAAGTAAGTAGTTCATTTATCATTTGTGTTTAACCTTGATCGACCAGAGGGTTTCAAACTTTCAATTATCCATCTTAATATAAAGCCTTTTTACAAAATGTATATACATGTGGTAGTCACTAGTACATGTATTTAATATAGTTCTAAAGATATGTAATAAATATATTTGTACTTTTAGTACTTGTTTTTATTTGTTATTCTGTTAAACTGGAAGACAATATTAATGAAGCTTTCTGTATAGTGAATTTTACTTTTATATTGCAGTTGAATTTTAAACTTTCAGTTGCAGAGTGTATATTGTTTTTATAGTGCAGAGGCTGAGAGGCAGAGTGTATTGTTCATTAATTTTGATCATTCATTTATATATAAACGTTTGTAAGGCCCTGTTTACATGAGACCGGGACGAAGTCAAACTGGAATGAAAATTGAAATTGTCTGTCAAGATGTTTACATGAGACCGGTACGAAAATCACAAAATTTTCAATTTATTCCCCTTGACAGGAAATTTTCTTTTTCAGATGGCTTTTGTTTTAATATAATGTGTTGTTCCAATGTCAAGGTTACAGCCGAGACCGGTCTGACATGTATTTGTGTTTACATTCATCCCGGTCTGAATTCATGCCGGTCTGAAGTCATGCCGGTCTGAAGTCATGCCGGTCTGAAGTCATGCCGGTCTGAAGCCAGTCGGCTTGGTCCAGCAGGCGGAATGACTTGAGACCAGTCTGAGTTATTTTCGTTCCGGTCTCATGTAAACATCTGTTATAAATTATACTCCGACCGAAACAAAATGATCCTGGTTTGACGTTGTTCCGGTCTCATGTAAACGGGGCCTTGTTGTAAAATATCCATTGGTGCTTTTCCACCAAATTCCCAGCATATACAGGGTGTCCCAAAAACTAATGTCCCCTCTGTTGTTGGTTAATTACTATGAGTAAAGCCTGGTTTCCCATATGGTCATAACAGTCATAGAAATAGAGTCACAATCTTTCTCAATGGTCAGTATATAATAGTTTATACCTGTAAACCACATATAAATCATATTCACTAGTTATAATCACTTAGCATATTTTCAGTTCTAAAATGTTGTATTACTATTTCGGCTGATATGGAAACCAGGCATTTTGATCAATTTGATGGTGTAGCTGGCTGAATGAAAATGTCGTAGTTAAGTAAAAAAGCATAGCAGCACAAACTCACAAAGCCAAGTGTTTTGAAAAATTTCGAATGGACTTGGAACAGATAATGACATGAAGTAACTTAAAATTCAAAGGTTTTCCAGAGGAATG
>CACRXK020016322.1:0-11466 GCA_902702795.2 Paramuricea clavata | reverse complement strand
ATTTATCCAACCCCCCCCGAACGAAAATATGAAAATCCGTCTCCGCGATGCACGACAAGTACAAATACAAATGACAAAGCATTGTTAATTAAGGCATTAAATCCTAAAACATAATTAAATGATACGGCACATTTAAGATTTTAATATCGTATTTTGCCGCGTTTATACTGCTTGGCGCGCATTGGCTGCGTTATATTAATTTATATACCTATGTTATATACACAGATTTATTACTAATAAATCAACACTATATGATAAATACAACTCACAAAGTGCAGACACCATTTTATAAAATAAGGGCTTTAAAAGGATGTCATTGTCGACCAGAGGCAAAAAGGACAGCCCCATGCCAAGTTTAAGCAATCGTGAGAATATGTACATGGGGCCAAAAAAAATATGTGGGTTTCCTGTTTCTTCTTATAAAAACTTAGGTAGGGTAGGTCGCTTTTAACTTTTTTTTTAAACTTTTTTTTTAATTTTCCGAACAAGCGGACTCTATTTTGTTTAGTCAGTGCTTCCGCTTCCAAAGATAAATTTTCCTAATATTGCCTCAAATTTCAATTTTCCACAAACTTTTTCCTCTAAGTGGAAACACTTACAAGCATGATCCAATAAAAAAATTTAGGGTTGGGATTTCGACGTCGAAAGCTAGGTAGGTCGGGAAACCGGAAACCCACATATTTTTTTTTTGCCTGGAAAGAATATGGAAATTATGTTAAAAGTACCCCGTATAATGCTCGAACCACTGCGTATAATGGCAAACGCACCGCGTGTATAATGGCGAAAGCACCACGTATAATGCTCGAACCACTGCGTATAATAGCGAAAGCACCGCGTATAACGCTCGAACCACTGTGTATCGACAAAGTGACGTTTGATCACTTACGCCAGCTATGGCTTTCCGCTAAAGAAAACCAAAGATCAGGAAAGATGATCACATTCCTTGTTTGCCTTATGCCGGTTTCTTAGCAAGATTAGCCTGCCGGCCCGGAAGCAGTGCATTGTGGTAGGCCGAAATACGCCGAGACGATATTATTTTTTAAATATTATTAAATATTATTTTTTAGCAATTAAAAGCAACGAAATGTTTCGGAAATAATTGAGAAAGTAAAACTATCGCGTTCTAGTAGATATCATTGCAATAATTCAGAAATTAAGAAATATATATGAGTCATATTTGTTATCTGTATATTTACAGTAAGACCTGCAAGACACAATAGACCGGTCTAATCGACCATATGTGAGAAGGTGCCTAGACAGACATGGCAAGCGATCAGTGCATGAAATACAATGTACGACCCAAAAAATATATTTCCATAAGGGTTTGTGCGACTTATATATTGATAGGTTATAGATTCAGTCTATACATAAATGTCTGTGATATCCAGTAGAACTAAGGGGCAATAAATTCAACATATAGTTACGTTTCTGGTATTACTGCATATATTTAAAATATTAAGTGACAACTATATAAATGTGAATTATGCATTTTGACACACGTTTCCCAGGTGTGGTAAATCAATGTGTAATTTTACTCAGTGTCATACATAACGGTGTACCACCACCAATGCACTAAGACTGTGATAATATCCCCAGTTATAGGTGTAATACAAACCAATGAAATGGACTTGAAAGAACGTGTGTTGCTTAGTATTCCAACCTACTTCAGGCAATATTTAGCGCGATAATTTTAAAATATTCCACGGTGTACCATTTTAACCCTACAAAAGGTTATATATATATATATTCTTATATGTTCACGCTGTACCATGGCACACCGTCAATGCGCATGCGCTATTAATTATACGACAATAACAAAATCGGATTAGTCATTTAGCGCGGCGGTCACGCAATATATTTCCAGTCAACAGCTAAGCGTTTGTCTGTCTAACAACACAAATAAATATGGATTAACGTATTTTAGAATATTCGTACTGTAAAATAGTTGGTATATACACTACTAAGTACATTGACTTGCTCTCCGACGTATATTAAATGCGGGAAAGTCGCCGCATACGATTCTTAATCGCATTCTATACAAGCTATCAAAGCATAGCATTGCATGAGGGTGTAATAACCTTGTCGACCATATGGTATTTGCTTATTGAAGCCTAATACATTCTAGTGAGTCATATTTACTACGGAAAGAGAAAGTCCTGCATAGAACTCAATTTTTAATGCGCAATGCCTTGGTTATTGAATTTGAAATATACAGACAATCCTGGACAAAACATCTGCGACACTTCCAATTACTTGACAAAATGTCGTAATATTATCGTAAATTTAGAAAACCTCCCCCTTTCCTCCCACCATTCAATGTTGATTGCATTCGTAGAATACGGATAAAACTTCCAACATTGTTTTGGGGGGTGGAGGGGGGCAGACGAGTAAGTTATTCCGGTCTAACTGGTAATAAAAGCCACAAAGCAATGTTTTAATAGAGTGTCGCAGATGGTTTTGTCCAGGATTGTAGATCACTTCCGCCTAATCTTGAGATATGTAAATTCAGATTTGATGTAATTGCGACAGAACATATTTTCTGGCTTTGTAGATACCTAGCAACACCAGGCATTCTTTCAAGATTTTGAACTTTTAAAGTGTAGACAATTTCATCTTTTAATATGGCGTGTAATAAAGAACAAATTAAAGAAACTTCAATTTTATAGTATCAAAGACAAATAAACAATATTTAAAGCACACTAGTTTTCTTTTCGTGTAAAACTACACAATCACCACAGTCTACTGCCTCCTCATGAAAGTCATTGACATTCAGTCAATTTATCTTCATCCATATCTCATTGTTCTCAGAATTGCTGCATTGTATGTCTTGTCTTAAGCCTGCCGCACACGAGAGCTATCTGCTGAGCAAAAAGTTACTCGTGCCTGTTAGCTCAGCCGATAGCTCACCGTGTGCGGGTACATTTTACTGAGTTTTTTGCCTCATGCAACCTTTTCTCACGTATCAAACATGTTTGATCGGTGAGCTATCGGCTGAGCTAACAGGCACGAGTAACTTTTGGCTCAGCAGATAGCTCTCGTGTGCGGCAGGCTTAATGTCGAGAAAGAACACATCCTTTTTGAATTTCAGTTTGGTTTTCGTAAAGGGCATTCAGTCACACAGGAAATAACAGAAATTACTGAAACATTGGAGAACTCAATCGATGAAGATGTGTATACTTGTGGCGTTTTCATAGACTTTGCAAAAGCATTTAATTGATACTGTGAATCACAATAATTATACTATTGAACAAACTGGAAGCTTACGGTATAAGAGGTCTTCCACTACAATGGTTTGCAAGTTATCGTTCTAATAGGAAACAATATGTAGCACTTGGAGATTTTGAATCAACGAGACAAACTATGATTTGTGGGATTCCACAAGGGAGTACATTGGGACCATTGTTGTTTTTAATTTATTTAAATGATCTTCCAAATTGCTCCGATAATTTATTATTTAAAATTTTTGCCGATGATACAAATATTTTTGCTACCTCTAGTAACCTAAAAACCTTTGAAGCTTTGATGAACTCTGAACTTGATAAGGTTAAAGAATGGTGCGATGTTAATAAGTTATCAATTAATATAAGTAAAACGAGTTATATGATTATAAAGCCCGCCAGAAAAAAAGATTTTTCGACAACGATACAAATTAAAAATAATGATGGAACGTAGACTACAAAAAATTGATCCGGAAGAATCATATTAAGTATTTGGGTATAATGCTAGATGACACGATATCCTGGAGCTATCATACACCATATATATGTTCCCGAATATCTCGTGGCATTGGCATTTTATCCAAACTGCGACACTATCTCTCTATCAAGCAATTATCACAAATTTATTATTGTGTTATTTATCCATATATATCATACGCGGTTTTGGCATGGGGCAGCGCTTGCACGTCGCTTACACAAAAAGTACAAGTGAAACAGAATCATGCAATCAGGTTAATAAATTTTGTAAAGTTATATGGTAAAGATACTGCAAGTGCTCTCCCATTGCTAAATCTGCTTGATAGCTTAACAGTTCAAAATGTATATCGCCTACATGCCTTGAAATTTATTCATGCGTGGCACAAAGGTTTGTTGCCACACATTTTTTATAATTTCTTCCAATATTCAAGAGATGTTCATAGTTATAATACCAGATACTCATCTAATTTAAATATGTATAAACCATATGTTCGAACTAATAACCATATGTTCGAACTAATTTCTTTTGGAGCAATTGATTTATGGAAGGATCTTCCAGATATAACTAAAAATCTACCTTTGTTTTCCTTCTCTAAGCAAGTTATTAATAAAACCTACTTATTGGCTAAACAACATGCCTATTGAAATTTGCATCATCTATATAATATAAATTATACTTATTATATATCCTCCAGCTTTTCTATTAACAAAATCTAATGGAAAATTAATATTTTCTTCAGCTGTCTGACATAATCTATATTAATCTAATAAGAATAAAAATCAATGGAAGCTAACTAGAAAACCTAACGGTTCATTTAGCTTTCAAGCTCTAAAATGTTATTTAAAATATAAATTCTATCTATGTACCAATTATTCAAGAATTGTGTATTATTTATGTATTTCTATCTAAGAGTGAAATAAAGTTGTATTGTAAAGTTGTATTGTATTGGTATTGCATTTCAAATTTTTGCTTTAAAACACGAGCATCTTTTTGTTTGAGAAGCCTTTTTGCATTCGCAGCCAACAAAGTTTATAAAGATGCTGTTGTCTGTCTGGTACAGGGGTGGAAAAATATCAAAAACCAATAGAAAGGATGTTACCTGTTCTGTAGGAATGAGCTAAGAAATGCATCGGTTTTCACTAATAGTGTGATAGTATATAACTGTATAGATTAGAGAGTACTGTATGTCACAATTAATGTTTCGTGGCAAATGCATTTTTAGCCAGTCTGGGCCCTGGGGCACTTGATTTTCAAAATGTTTCGGGGAGCATTGTCTCCTTTATAGCTGCTCTTTGTGTCGAGGATCCTCCCCCATGAAGAGCTGATCATTTGAGCAGAACATTCCATTCCTTTTGTCTCATGTATCAACATCACAAAAGTTCTCTGCTTTCCATATTTTCACATTGGCATAATTCTGTGCATTGTAAATCCGCTTTCCATAGCCGAATTTTGAGGTGAGCACCTCCCCTGAAAAAGTTTTGCACCTCCCCTGAGAATTTTTGCACCTCTCCTAAAACGTCATATGCACCTCCCCTTGAAGTTTCAATGATAGATCAAAGTAAAATTTGACATTTTTTGGTTGTTTAGGGTCTACACTTGGTAAGAAAGTTTTCCTGTAAAATTAAAACAGTGATAACCATTCATCTCTGGTCAAGTACCCTTTTAATGAAACATTTTGAAAAAATCAAGTGCCCCAGATTGGCTAAAAATGAATATCCAATGCAACATTTGTTATGTCACTCTATAATCTATACATTTATACACGATCACACTATAAATGAAGCCATATGGATGCACTTATAGTTGCATTTTTGAGCTTATTCATACAAATTTCCCTCTGAATTTCTCCTTTTGTCTAAATTTTTGATCCCGTAGTCTGATACTTTTTCCACCCCCTGTACATGGGAGACCCAAGGACCTGCTCCATCTGGAGCTAACAGCATCTTTATAGAATAGTGTGCTCGAGTGAGCAGCCGCTCATGGGGAGAAATCTCAACACAAAGAGTCGCTATGAAGGAGACAATGCCCAGAATATTATGAAAGAATCAAGTGCCCCAGATTGGCTAAAAATGAATATCCCATGCAACATTTGTTATGTCACTCTATAATCTATACATTTAATATACACTACATCACACTATGAATGAAGATGGATGTACTTATAGTTGCATTTTTTAGCTCATTCCTACAGAACAGGTAACATTCTTTCTATTGGTTACAATTTCCCCCTCTGAATTAATTTCTCCTTTTGTCTAAATTTTCGGTCCTGTGGCCTGATACTTTTTCCAACCCCTGTACATGGCTCACATTGGGGACTCAGGGGCCTGCTCCGGAGCACACAGCATTTTTATAAAATTTGTTAAGCTGTGAAATTGTGAATGCAAAAAGGCTTGTCAAACAAAAACATGCTCATGTTTTAAAGCAAATTTTAAATGCACTGAACCAATGCAGCAATTCTGAGAACAATGAGACATGGATGAAGATAAATTGACAATGTGAATAACTTTGATGAGGAGGCAGTGGATTGTAGTGATTGTGTAGTTTTACACGAAAAGAAAACTAATGTGCTATTAATTACTCTATAGTACGTGGTATTAATTATAGCATTGTTTAAATATATATTTTATACTCACTACTAAGTATTTGATAGTTTTTGGTTGACCATCCAAATATCTTTGAAATACCATCCAAATATCATGTTTCGCTCGTTACAGTACTCTGGTTAAATAAATGATCACAAAGCCCAGTCGAATTGCAATCAAAACCCAACGTTTCGACACTCCAGTCTAGTGTCTTCATCCAGGGGTGACCTAAAATTGCGATCTTGGCTTCTTAAATACCCAAGGGATGACGCCACCTGCCAATAAGATGCATAATATATACCTCTGGCAAATAGGCATCGTCATCCATATTCAAAGCATGATGACTCATATTTATATGCCACGCTTCTGGGCAAAGTCTTTGACCATAGCGATTATTTGTGGTAATTCCTTTAGAGTTTTCCCACGCAATCTCGTGTTTGGTGTGAGAAACGAGATTAGTAGTAATAGTAGTAATAGTTTATTAAAAAAAACCCTTGCAGTAGAAACTGAATTACAGGTCATTACAAAAATCTTATTTACAAATATTATTTACAGTATATAAAACTTATACAAAATTATCTGAGAGGTGTACATAATTTATTATAGTTAAAAATGAATGTATAACTAGACAATAGAGTTATTAGGTTCAACGATCACAGTTCAGGTCGCATACTTAATGGTAACGAATTTCTGAAACCGGTCTGTTCGCATCCTGATATTCCTCGCAACATTGTCAGATCTAAGTTTATAACCATGGTTCACTGGTGCTGACCGGCTATGAACAATTGGATAGAGTGGGTTTCCAGGTAGGATTGTCTCCACAAATCTCTTACAGGCGGCGTCCCTCCGTAAGACAAGCGGTTCGATACCAGCTAGTTTTAGGGCATCATCATAGGAACAGTTAGGGTATATTATGGCCAGTGCTCGTTTCTGGACCCTTTCAAGATCGTCGCTAAGATTTTGAGGAAGGTTGGCGAAAACGACAGAAGCGTATTCCAATACTGATCTTATAATTGCACAATAAACACATAGGATGTCTGTTGGGGCTACCCCACTCCTCTTAAGCTTCCTCAACGCATATAAACGCCTATTGGATTTCTTAATAATGTATTCACAATGCACAGACCATGTTAAATCACTGGTAACATACACTCCGAGCAGTTTAAATGATGAAACAGATTCCACGCGTGTTGCACCAATGATGATAGGTTGCAAAACACTAGTATTGAAATGAAGAAAGTTAACAATCATATCTTTACACTTGGCAGGATTCAGCTTCATATTGTTCACTTCAGCAAACGAGTGTATATCTGCCACGATATGATTCATCAAGGAAGGGGAATTTCTAGGTACAATTTCCAAAGCGGTAAGATCATCAACGAACTTAGCACGGGGGCCCCACGCAGACAAAAGTTCATTCACCATTACGGCAAAGAGGATCGGGCCAAGCTTAGTACCTTGTGGAATACCACCATTGATATATTGAAGTGTAGATGCATCCGACCCAATACGAACGAACTGAGACCTTTTATATAAAAAGGCAGCGATCCATCCTAACACAACGTTATGAGTGCCAAGTTTAGATAGTTTATCAAGTAGAATCTTGTGGTCAATCAGATCGAATCCCTTGCGGAAATCAGCAAAGAAAAATCGGAGGGTGCAACCACCCTTGTCAAGGGCCTCGAGGGCTAGATGGAGAATATATACTATAGCCTGTTGCGTAGATTTTCCAGCCATAGCAAATTGTTTGTTATCCAAGTGACTTATAATGGATGGCAGGATTCTCGCTAAGGTGAGACCTTCCATCACTTTAGCAATTTCGCAAGTGAGTGAGATGGGTCTGATACCATTTTCAATGGAGCCCGGTGGAGATTGTTTGGGAAGAGGTGTAACAGATGCTCTCTTTAATAGAGGAGGCAAATAGGCATCACGTAAGGATGAGTTATAAATATCAGCGATTACTGGCGCTAACTCAAAGGCAAACGTTTTTAGAATTACATTCGGGATTCCATCCGGTCCCGGGGCTTTCCCTGTCTTTAAAGAACAAAGGGATTTATAAACTTCGCCAGTTGAAGCCAAGAGATCATCCGCAATACCAGAATCACCAGCAGAATAGTTAGAAACATCGTCCTGTGAGAGAGGCGTAAAATCTTTTGTGAGATTTACAAAGAAATGATTGATTCTTTCGCATAACGTATTAACGGAATCTACAGTTTCACCATCAATGAGGTGCTCAAACCATTGGTTATTTCTGTCAGCCATACCAGAAAGATTTTTAACCTCTCTCCACCATTTGCTTGCGTCCGTGACTTTTAGGTTTCTAACTTTAGACTTATAATACGATTCCTTACATTCTTTGATGGATTGAGCAACTTTATTTCTCCAAAATTTGAAGGAAGAGGACTCCTTCCCATATTTTGCCATACATGTTTGCCTTTTCCTAATCAATGATTTTATCTTGCTTGTCATCCAAGGCTTGTCGGAGCGGCATTTACGTACTGCCTTCATAGGTAAATATTTTTCAACAGCTCCTAAAAGAGTACGATGGAAACATTCAAATTTATCTTGACACGAACCTTTCGAGATCACCTCTTGCCATGAAAACGAGGTTATCCACTGGCCAAATTCTCGAATTCGACTATCACGGGTGTCTCGTCTAAAGATAGTCTCTTTGGGCGGTGGTTTTGCTCGAGGCAATTTCTGCCTGACAACAAAGCAGTAATGGTCGCTGGAGCCAATCTTGGGTAATTTCTCGGGTACAGACATAATTTTAGGTTTATTTGTTAAACACCAATCAAGGATGCCTGAATCTCTTGTGAAAACTTTTACAATCTGCGCCAGGCCGCATAACTGACGAAAGCGGCTGGAAGATATATTGGTTGAATTGGGATTAAAATCGCCCACGATGCAAATTAGACTGTCTGGATGACAAGCCAAATTTGAGTCAACAACACCTTGAATATGGTTATAACCTTGTAATTATCATCAGCCGACGCATGTGGTGGGTGGTAAACAACTGCAATCAGAATGGATGACACTGCCCTCGGAAGTCGACAGGGCCTCATTTGTAACCATAAAATTTCAGTCACGGACTCAGGAATTTCAGGAACTGATAGTCTTTTACATTGAATATTGGACTTAACAAATATTGCTACACCTCCGCCGCGTTTTTCACGATCTTTCCGGAACAAGGTAAAACTATGCATTGCAACTGCATTATCAGGTATCTCGTCAGATAACCACGTTTCTGTAATACATACTACGTCTGAATCATTCTGATTAACCACGCACTCTAGTTCGTCAATTTTTGGTGCAATAGATCGGATGTTACTAACGAAAATCGTAGGGATCCTGGAATCAGGTTGACTAGGCGTGGGAAACTCTAAAGTAATGCACCTATCAATGTAAAGCAGGAGGGGGGGGGCGGGCGAAGGTGGGGGATTTGACAACAAATGCCATCCCCAGGGTCGGGCATTGGCTCACTGACACAAGCCTGAGTGTGCGGGTATTTGAATAAGAAAACCTTCCAGTATATAGGGGCATTTAGACACATTTGAAACGGTAGAACTTGTGTAGTATGCAGTGGCGTGCTGGGTACTATTTTTCTGGAGGGGCCATTGGGTTGTCAACCAATATGCGCCCCTATAATGTTACACTTGATAAACGAGGGCCGAAGGCACGAGCCGAGTGCCGCAGGTGCGACGTTTGTCTAGGGAGGTCCGGGGGCATGCCCCCCAGGAAATTTTTGAATTTAGAGTCTCTGAAATGCCATTTCCTGGACTTTGGGGGAATATTTGACAGAAATCTGATGGTCAGGAAACGGCATTATAACGTGTCGAAATTTGCAATTTGGTTAGAATTTAGTAGTAGTACTTCAATTATGCAATGCTAACTACATCCAGCGATTAATTTAATCCCAATTCTGTTCTCTACTGATCTACTGTTCTGAGCACATTTACAACTTAAAGCTCTTTTATACAATAACACACGCACCCCACGCATATGCATTTTAAGGTTTCTTTGCCTGGCTGCCAAAAGGGCATGTTTCAGCATTATTTCATTATTTACATTACTCATGCTTCTTGTGCAAACAACTAAATTGCGTACACAACTTTACATCAGTTATCATAACTTCAACTATCTAATTTGCGCCGCTCTCGTGATTCGTGAAGCATAATAAAGGGCATATTATAAGGGCATAATACCAGCAAAAAAGGGCATAATTCCCGTGATCGCTTCGATCGAAACCTGACCAATATTCCGGTAATGAGACATTGCCTGTGATCACTGATCATGTTTTTATATGAACGATTTCGTGTGAGCTGTGAGGTAGCAAATACGGTCAGGCAAAATAGTCTGTAATTTAATATATGTCGCCTATGCACTTAGTCTGTTTTATACTGTAGCCTATGAACACGTCTTTTCTTGGCGGAAGTAAACATATTTTTTCGAGAATGTGTTTTTTCCCACCCACTTTCAAAATTCGGCGCCCCATTTTCATTTTTGCGCCCCCCAAGAATTGCCAGCTGGGGGGGCCGTGGCCCCCCGGCCCCCCCTGCCAGCACGCCACTGGTACTAGTTCTTATAGTATTAATTTTAGAATGCATCGTAGTCTTCAACAGATGCCGAGAGAGTCTTGCTTATATATATATATATATATATATATATATATATATATATATATATATATATATATATATATATATATATATATATATATATATATATATATATATATATATATATATATATATATATATAAAATGTTTTGTTATTGCAGTAGATTGGAGAGTGCTCAACACAAAAATTTGTAGAGCAATATTTATTTAATCTTACAAATTGTACATGTTGCTACTCAGAGTTTCATGCAATTTCGCAATCTTCAGGCCACTGTTATTACAAGTTCAGTTCTGTTTGTTGACGCTACCACCACAGAATAGGAAGTTATACCAGAAGCGTAACTCTAGTCGTTTCCCTTATTGTTTGACGTCCACGAAAATTTTAACTCGCTCACGTCAGGCCACGCCATCCTGGCTAGTACAGCCGGAAGTTTTATCAGGATTTGGTAGGTACAAAGTGCCGGTTGTACTAGCCAGGATGGCGTGATTGATGACGAATCGCTTGTAAAAACGCGGACAAATATTTGCTCGAGTTACGCTTCTGGTATAACTTCCTATTCTGTGATTTG
>CACRXK020016321.1:0-11466 GCA_902702795.2 Paramuricea clavata | reverse complement strand
TTATCTCGATCGATTTACGTGGAGACACAATTCAATCCTGAACTTCCTTGCCAATACCTTGCAAACTGTGAACGGTTCTGCCCTCTACGCTGATGTGCCTGGATTCAAAAGTCCTTCAATAATAACTGGTGATACGTATCGCCAGGATTTGTTGCTATCGTTATCAAATGGCTCTCTTTATGTGGTCGAGCTCACTGTTGGCTATGAGACAAACCTCGAGAACAACGTTAAACGGAAAAAGCCAAATATAGAGAACTAGTAAGATAGCTAGATGAAAATTTTAACGAAGTAAACTTTGTTAATCTTTCCATGAGCTCCCTAGGTATTTTTGCGCAAGAATGCTCTACATTCTTGGAAATGTTAGGAAATGTTGGTCTCGACAAAAACTACCAAACGTACTGTGTTAGGAAAATGATGACTATTGCCATTCGAAGTACCTATTACATTTTCTGCTGTCGAAATAAGGAATGGGAAAGTCCGGACTTGTTAACTATTTGAAATGTTTGATTATCTTGTATATTTATATATTTTCATGTATTCAGTTTTGTCATTATTATTAGTTCATAGTTGTGATTGCATGTAAGTTACCTTAATTAGTTAGATTTACAATTGTATATATATATAGTATATAACAAAATTATTAAATAAAGTTTCCATTATTATTATTATTATTATTATTATTATTATTATTATTATTATTATTATTATTATTATTATTATTATTATTATTATTATTATTATTATTATTATTATTATTATACGTGGTAATACGTGGTAGCCGGCTGCCAATCGTACCTTCAGCGATTTACTTGGAGACATGATTCTATTTTAACCTTTCTCGCTGAAACGTTTCAAACAACAAATCCATGTCAACTTTATGCTGACCTATCCGGCCACAAAAGCCCGTCAATTATAACTGGTGACCTATATCGACCGGACTTACTCCTAATTACCCCAAATGAAGATCTTTATGTCGTTGAACTTACTGTCGGGTTTAAATCTAATCTACACAATAACGTTGAACGCAAAAAAGCTAAATAAAAAGATCTAATTGAAGATCAAAGGGGTCACTTTAATGCTGTTAATTTTGTAAACCTATCAATGAGCTCTCTCGGTGTGTTTGACAAAGAATGCTTCACCTTTTTAGAATTGTTAGACACTATAGAAATGGATAAAAAGCAGCAACATTACTGCATAAGAAAGATGACGTCTTATGCCATTAGAGCGACGTACTATATTTTTTGCTGTCGAAACAAAGAGTGGACAAACCCTGAATTGTTAAACATTTAAATTAATAACTACATATGAAAATATATATAATCATATACCCATTTTATTCTTGTTTTTACTGTAAGTAGTACATATGTAGTACTCTGTGATTCATGTAGCCAATTGTAAATTACCTAAGTCAGTAGTGAGATTTACAATTGTATATACGTAAAAAATGCAATAAAGTTTTCATTATTATTATTATTATTATTATTATTATTATTATTATTATTATTATTATTATTATTATTATTATTATTATTATTATTATTATTATTATTATTAATATCGTCATCATCATCATCATCGTCATCGTCGTCGTCATCGTCATCGTCATTATTATTATTATTATTATTATTATTATTATTATTCAAGCATTGTCCTTATCTGAGAACTTACCTTACTGAGCTAATTCACGGTGTTTGGCTATCTGGAACTGTCCCAACTGAGTGGAAAAGAGCATGTACCATACTAATCCACAAGAAAGGCAACAATAATGACCCTTCAAATTTCCGCCCCATAACACTCGAATCCATACCTTTAAAAGTACTTACATCTTGTCTCCGAAACGCAGTATACTCCTTCCTCGCATCTAATAACTTCGTCGAACACAACATACAAAAAGGCTTCATCCCCAACCTATCTGGCACTCTAGAACATACTGCACAAATGGCTGACATTATTAATAAAGCTCGGATCAGACAACGCTCTGTTGTCATCACCCTACTTGATCTTAAGAATGCCTTCGGCGAAATCCATCACAACCTCATTCAATCCGTACTTGACTATCACCATATCCCTGATCATATAAAATTTGTTATAAAAAGTTTATATACTGATTTCCAAACCTCGATAATTACCTCTGAATTCCGCACTCCTTTTATGACAGTTGGCCGTGGCGTATTGCAAGGAGATTGCCTCAGTCCTCTTCTTTTTAACATGTGCTTCAATACATTCGTTCAGCATTTCAAAGCTGAAAAATACCGTCAATTTGGGTTTTCCTTCAAATTACTAAATCCCATCCACTGGTTCCAGTTTGCTGATGACGCGGCTGTAATTACTGGCCAAGAATTCGAAAACCAACATCTATTAAATCGATTTTCTATCTGGTGCCAATGGTCCGATATGATTATCCGAGTTGACAAATGCAAGACCATTGGCATTAAAAAAGCCATCACAAAATCAGTTCAGTACTTGCCAAAACTCCTCATCGGCAATCAACTAATACCAAAAATCCCTATTGGAGAATCATTTCAATATTTAGGACGTTACTTTGATTTTCACATGTCGAATGATAATCATAAAACTGAACTAACCACCCTACTTAATGAACTAATGACTGATATTGACTCAAAGCCACTGCATCCCAAAAATAAACTGCTCCTCTACAGTCGCTACGTCTTGTCCAAGTTAGCCTGGCACTTCACCGTCGCAACACTCTCTAAAACATGGGTTACTGAAAATATCGACTCTATTGCCAACAAATATATCCGCAGATGGCTTGAAGTACCAATATCAGGAACACTAAGTACTGTCTTTCTAACAAATAACAAATTTGGCCTGAGTGTTTATCCTCCATCTGTAAAATTTATCCAGTGTCAAACAGTCCTCCGAAAAGCTTTAAAATCTTCTCCTAATGAATCAACTAACGACCTGTGGAGAGCAACCAGTAACCATACTAATATCCAACATGACGCTTATAACTCTACTAAGGAAGTTCTCAAAGATTTCCGTTCTGGACACGAAAACAAACTCCTAAACCAATTAACCAGTCAAGGATCCTTTTTCTGCAGCGTCACGAAGTTCGCTTTACCTCAGCTTAGCAAGGTGTGGTCCGTCGCCAAATCAAAGCTCCCGAAAAACATTTACAACTTTACCATTCGTTACATTAACAACTCTCTTCCGACGCGCAAAAACCTAAACAGATGGGCAATATCTTCAAATTCAGACTGTTCTTTTTGTCTTAGCCCTGAAACATTACTACACATAGTAGCTGGATGTCAGTTTCATCTCGACCGATTTACGTGGAGACACAATTCAGTCCTGCACTTTCTTGCTCATCAGTTACAAACTGTTGACGGTTCTACTCTCTACGCTGATCTAAATGGATTCAAAAGCCCTTCAATACTTACTGGTGATACGTATCGCCCAGATTTGTTATTATCGTGCTCAAATGGTTCCTTATATGTGGTTGAACTCACCACTGGTTATGAGACAAACCTCAAAAACAATGTAAAACGGAAGAAGGATAAATATAGAAAACTATTGAGACAGCTAGGTAAAAATTTTAACCAAGTTAAATTTATAAATCTCTCCATCAGCTCTTTAGGTATTTTTGCAGAAGAATGTTATACATTTTTAGACATGTTAGATAGTATTGGTCTTGACAAAAACCACCAAATGTGCTGCGTTAGGAAAATGATGACTATTGCTATTAGAACTACATATTACATTTTCTGTTGCCGAAATAAGAAATGGGAAAATCCGGATTTACTAACAATTTGACTTATCTCATTGTATATATATATATATATTGCATGCACTTTGTTCTGTTATTTTAGTTTAGTATAATTGTGATTCAAATAGCCAACCGTAAGTTACCTTTATGAGAGAGATTTACGATTGTATATGTATGTAAAGAAAAACATTTAATAAAGTTTCCATTATTATTATTATTATTATTATTATTATTATTATTATTATTATTATTATTATTATTATTATTATTATCATCTGTTTTTCTAACTCGCAACAAATTTGGTCAAAGTATTTATCCTCCATCGGTGAAATTTATCCAATGCCAAACAGTTCTTCGAAAAGCTTTAAAACTTTCTCCAAATCAATCAATCAACGAACTGTGGAAATCTACTAATACTCATACTAATATCCAATACGACTTTTATAACTCAACCAAAGAAGTGCTTAAAGACTTTCGGTCTGAACATGAAGATAACCTCCAAAATCAATTAACTTGTCAGGGATCCTTTTTCTCTAGTGTAACAAAGTTCTCCTTGTCGCATCTTAGCAAAGTGTGGTCTACTGCTCAATCAAAACTTCCGAAAAACATTTATAACTTTACCATACGCTATATCAATAACTCTCTTCCGACACGCAAGAACCTTAGCAGATGGGGATTGTCTTCAAGTTCAGAATGCTCCTTTTGTCTTGGCCCAGAATCATTATTGCACGTGGTCGCTGGATGTCAGTGTTATCTCGATCGATTTACGCACAGTAATTTTAGAAGGGCCATTTTGGCCCCATAGGGCCATTTTGGCTTTTCAAAACCGGGGCCGTTTTGGCTCTAACAGGGGCCAAAACAGAACACTAGGGGCCAAAACAGAACACTAGGGCCGTTTTGGCCCTTATTTTTCTAGCCGTTTTGGCCATGTACAGGGCCAAATTGGAATGTTAATGGTAAAATAAGAATTGTGTTACTTTGCAATAAGTACCGTTTTGGCTCTAACAGGGGCCAAAACGGATCACAAGGGCTATTTTGGCACCTCGAGGGCCGTTTTGGCCCCTATTCTTAATGCTATTTTGGTCCTAAATTGAGGTGCTGTTTTGGCCCCATATTTAGGTGCTGTTTTGGCCCATATTTAGGTGCTGTTTTGGCCCATATTTAGGTGCTGTTTTTCCCCCATATTTAGGTGCTGTTTTGGCATTATATTTAGTGCTGTTTTGGCCACATATTTAGGTGCTGTTTTGGTCCCCCATATTTAGGGGCTGTTTTGGCCCCATATTTAGTGCTGTTTGGTCCCCATATTTAGGTTCTGTTTTGGTCCCATATTTAGGTGCTGTTTTGGTCCTCGTATTTTATAGGTGCTGTTTTGGTCCCATATTTGGTGCTGTTTTGACCCTCATATTTATTGCTATTTTGGCCAAGTACAGTTTGGGATGTTATTCTAAATGACTAAAATTCATATAGCTAACTTTTCTTCAGGAGTATAGTAACACAGGGACTAGTTTCGGATATGGAGCCAGATTTAAGGGACGTCTTGGTGGAAGTTCTTGTCCATGCAAATGATGTAGAGATTTGCGATGACATGAAATGCCATCACATGTTATGACATGCGATACGTTAATTAAACCATAAAATTTTTATATTATGGTAATTGACATATAATTTTTTAGAGAATCCATCTTCATTATTTGCTTATAAGAATTTTCACTAATTTTCATAGGTTATGATTGCTAGCGAGCCGAGAGGTAAAAGCGCTTTTGGTTAGACTTGCTCCAAGTCTGCCTCTTGGATGTTCCTAATTAAAGTAACTTGAGTTTTACTTTAGTTTTACTTGAGTTTTATTAGTAGCAGGCGAGCGGAAAAGGAGCGAAAAAAAGCGGGCGGTTCCAAGTCTGCCTCTTGGATGTTCCTAATTAAAGTAACTTGAGTTTTACTTTAGTTTTACTTGAGTTTTATTACTCAAGTTACTTTAATTAGGAACATCCAAGAGGCAGACTTGGAGCAAGTCTAGCTTTTGGTGTATCTATTTTAAAGACAAGGGCTACGCGCGCAATGAGTTGTGGTATGTCGTGTATCGAATGTCAGTGTGAAATGTGTGATTTGCAAATTTTTTACTTTTTCGTTCGAGTATATTTCGACGAAGAAAAGCCTGCTTTTGACAGATTTTCGTTATATTTTTTATTGGACAAGTGACTCCGAACCTGCCAAAGGCTTATTTGATCTCAGGTATGAAAAATAATTGTTTATATCATCTAATTACAACGTCCATTCGTGGTTGTTGTTGCTGCTGCTAAAATTTGAATTTGCACGCGCGAGAATTCGTACGTAGTTTTATATTGAAGTTATTTCATTTCAATGCCGTCAAATATTAGTTAAAATCAACAATTCAAATTTTGAATAAACACATTATAGTAAATACTGGGTTTTGCACTTGTTTGGCTTTCCCCAAAGCATGTTTGAAACCACATAGTATAAAACTATATGTGAATATGAATAATGACATGCAGTTGTCATTATTCATATTCACTTAGGTTGTCTGCATCAAGCCTCGAAGTCAAAACATGAAAATTATTTGTGAGTTTCAATTTATCAGGGCACATTATGTCTTAAAGGGTTAGTGCTGCCCACAATATGGTAAAAAGTATAAACAGTAAAACTTTGCTAGCTTGAGCTTGAAGGATTCCAATCCAAACCCTTGTAGAGTTTACATATTGTATGTTTATGATGTTATGGTTTGTAATCCAAGTGAGAATATATACATTTTAAGACCTAACCAGGAACGACTGCGAAAAATGCAGTACAAGGTCCTTTGATAGGAATTGAACCCACAGCCCTGCGATTCCGGTGCAGCACTCTAACCAACTGATATTAATTCCAGCAAGTGGTGTGCAAGAATCTAAGTTATTCAAGTCCACCTTTACATATTGTATGTGCCTGTTTACATGTATGTGATAATGGCATGGCTGGACAGGAGGTTTTAATCCAGTCTTGCTGAGAAACCTGGCTAAGCAAAATAGACAGGATACATGCACCCCATCTGGCAGGGATGATAGAGTGCTTACTGTATATGAGAATTTCACGTCTTGGCAGGTAGGATCCCGGCAACAAGTAATGAGGTCTCACCTAAGCCAAATAGAGGTAGAATCATTCATTTTACTGTAAACACTCTAAATAGAGTTCATATTGCAGGAGGGATCATAAAACTAGTATTCTTTTTACAAGTGCTGACATCTTGTATTTTTGTTGCCAGCATACCTATTACAGCCAACTTACAGACAAGGGAAAGCTGCTTAAAATTACTACATGGTGAGTATGATTATAGAGATTCCTTATAGGTAGATTTTACCCTAGAATATTGACTTAGATGATTACTCATTAGAGTGAGTGGAAGTCAAAGCTTTCCATTCTGCACTCAAAAGCACAGTATCAAATGGGTCATTTCAGAAAACATCCATACCGCCCCCACGGAGGAAATAGGAAGTTAACCCCCTACCCCCTTCGGATGTCCTAATACATTTACTATTATCAGAAACAATTTTTTCTCCCCTCCCCCTCCGGACGGCAGAAATTTCCTTCGTGGGGGGAGTATGGATCTTTTCTGGAACGACCCAATATGAATACTGGGTTGATGCCAAATTATTGTCTTCTGTCTATCAAGACTCGAGTGGAGAGTGCTAATGTATTGATGGTCATTTATAAGACAAATCATAAATTAATCTAGAGAGAGCTTTCTTTGTATTACATGCACATTGGCTTTTTATCACATTTCTGGTAGCCAATGCTGAATGAACAAAATCCATGGATTGAGTTGCATTGCATCTTGATACACCCCGCTTTATTATTTTACCCTGTCTAATGCCAGACGATTTTACTTGTCAAGGGGAGAACACTGGTACTTAATGGATTAAAGACAATAAAATAGGGACGTAGGCACATTAACCCATTAATCACCAGCACTCCCACTCACTAATATGTCTGGCAATTGACATTAGACAGGAATACAATAAAGTAGGAGTGCAATGCAACTTCATGGGTTAACATTTTCCTGTGTGACCATGATTTCTGGGTAGTGATGCACCAACTAAATTGAAATGTCAGTAATTTGATGTCATCTTTGAATTTTGTGTAACGACATGGAATATCGGTGTCAGTATCTGAAAAATATCAGTCTTTCAGTATCGGTTATCGGAATATCAGTGAACCTTACACGACTATTTCTGGGTTAGCATGTTACTAGCTATAATTTGGTATAAGGTTGGAGCCATAGTCATAGTGAATCAAATTTTTCCTATGAAAACAAATATTAATTAAATAATCTATCTGTAATTATTCATTATGTAGGATGGAGTTTACAATGCGATAAAGAATCTTTGAACATGGTAGATGCTTACTAAAATGCAAGGGTGATGTTGTCGGTACTGTACAGTATTTGCGATCTAATATGCTACTGGCTCATTCCTGATTCCAGAAAACATTCATGGTTTTACCTCAGTTTACTTGTTTAACCCATTATGTGACAGCACTGGCAAGTAAAACAATAAGACATTATGATATTCATATATACAGTAAATGTGTTGCTGTGCATGCATATTTTACACATAATTTTTTGTAGTGACTAGTGGTGGGTATTGTCACACCAAAGTGCCCAGCACCTTGTAAATATTTTAATGTAATGTTTAACTTCATGTAAATACACCTTTTTAAACTTGCATTGTGTGATTATTTGAATATGTCTAATGAGCAACGATAAAATGGTGCTGTCCTCAGAATCAAAACATCCCGCTTTTGAAATAGCTAAACAGCCCCTTTTAAAGAGCCGAAATAGCCCCTTTTGAAAGAGCCAAAACGGCCCCTTTTGAAACCACCAAAACGGCTCCTTTTGAAAGAGCCAAAACAGCCCCTTTTGAAAGAGCGAAAACAGCCCCTTTTTCGAAGAGCCAAAACAGCCTCACGTAGAGCTAAATTGGCCCTTTTTTGAGAGCTGAAATTGCTATCATTCTAATTATAAGATTGAAAACAGCCCTTTGAAAGAACCAAAATGGCCCCACATAATAGCCAAAATCGCCCTTTAATAAGTAGCCAAAATGGCCCTATTTTAATGGGGCCAAAACGGCCCCATTAAAATGGGGCCGTCTCAGGGTCAAAATTGTGGCAAAAAGGTATACGTAATCCAAATTTAGCGTGCTCGCCTGTGTTACTCTGTTA
This sequence comes from Paramuricea clavata, assembly GCA_902702795.2. Taxonomy (NCBI): domain Eukaryota; kingdom Metazoa; phylum Cnidaria; class Anthozoa; order Malacalcyonacea; family Plexauridae; genus Paramuricea; species Paramuricea clavata. The sequence goes on along the minus strand of CACRXK020016321.1, from coordinate 2,531 downwards.
GATATTGAGTTGATCGATAAAATTGTTGCACAGCAACAACATTAGTCTTTTAGCTGTCCAATAATGCGAATCGAACAAAAAAATGGCGATTGAAATCTCATTTTTCTACGGTTGGGGATTGGGTGCAAAACTATGGAAAATAATGAAAAGCCATAATGACACATGTATGTTTACACTCCCGTTTCAAGCTTGTTTGGCAAGTCACATTTGGACCATTTATACGAGGGTAAAAAATAGGCCGCTATAACGACTCGTATACAAAATCAATTTGCAACAAGCCACAGTTAATTGCGAGTTATTGTTGATCTATTGTGGTTGCCCCACTTGGCAAGATGGTGTCGCAAACCCAGAAAAGGCGAATTATGCAAAATTAGAGCATGCAATTTCGATCGGCGATATTTAATCGGCTAGCTCTTATTTGGTCACTTTTGCTTGGAATGATATAAAAAAAGGTGGCAGTCAATAGTTAAACACTAATCCTTGTTAATATGAAACAAATAGTACCTATGCACTTAATATTGAAAGCAGAAAATTGTATAGGTACTGCACGTACGCACTTTGCCGGCTATCAGCTCTGTCTGAAGTGGCTCAAACTAAATTAAATGGTAGAGTTGTTTAATTTACAATATAACGGCCATAAATAATAGTCACATACAAAATAAGAAATACCTTATGCAATTGATAGATTTTCTTTTTGCTGCTGCTTGAATCACGAGTGACCTGTCTTATGAATGAATGGTGCAGCGAATCAATCATGTGTGAGAAGCGGTGAACTGTTTGAGTGCGCTCTTGACAAGGAGAGGGCGCAGACCCAAGAAAAAATCTTGGTTTTTGTAGAATCAAACAGACAACACTAAAATGGTGACATTAGAACTGGTAAAGAGACAAAAGGGAATTTGTCAGACACCACACATGTAAAAATGTGGCTTTAAAAAGAAAAAAATTCCATTTAAATGATAAAAGTCGAGAACATAATCAATATTGATAATGAAACTGCTGATGACCATTTTTTCCCATTTTTATTTTAATAAGCCAAACTCAGAGTTTCTACTGGGGATCCAAAGGACGTGTTCTGAGCCGGGATAAATTGCAATGTTGAACCATAACGAAAAGCTCAGACTGGCAGAATTAGAATCTGCATGTCAAAGTATTCAACTGTTTATATATCATTTGAATATGCAAAATTTTGCTCAAAGAACAATTAGTTTCCGCACTGTTCATTCCAATTCGTTTCAAATTTGTATATAATATATTTCCTTAACAATTAAGTGTATCTAACTTTATTTTGCTTTACACAAAGAAGTGTAAAGTACAGTACTAGTATGAAAATTAGGTTAATTACAGTTCTATATTGTGGGTATGAGTGAAACGCAAGTAAAGATGAAAAGCTGAATACTTTAAGATACATATTTTGATGCTTGCAGCTAAGCTATACATGTTATGATTCAACTGCAATTTATTTATTTATCTCGACGTAGAACACGTCATTTGGATGCGCAGTGGGGCAGTGGATATGCAGGAGCTTACTGCCAGCAAAAAGAATATTTTTGAAAAAATTTTTACGCCCCTCCCTCTTGCAATAAAGGCTTGTTTGTTAGGCCGAGACATATACCGGACGCGATTTTGCGATTTTTCGAAGCTAGAGAAGTCGGTTACATGCACGATATATAATATTATTTCCTAACTAACTATGTAAAAAGAATAAAGATAATGATAAATAAAAGTAAATTACGAAAACAATGTTAAGACAAAAGACAAATATCAAATATAGATACATTTAATTTCGTGCGACCCAGAACATGCACTGTTTATTAATTAGGCTAGAAACCTACTGTGCTCATTCTAAGGAGCGAATAGCTCTTCCAGGCGTTGCAATACTAAGGCACATGTGGTAAGGAATCCCACCATCTACATATCTACATCTTCCAGGAGTCTGACTGTCCACGGTTTCGAAATTTGCATCGTTGACGCAGTCTCAAGTTTTAGTTATTCGCAAAAATTCCAGGATAAACTAGGCCGAATAATTACAACTCAAATAATTAGGTGTGATAGACGCTTGAAATTTGGGGAAGCTAAATTGAATTTTATAAGCCGTTTCTTACAATAGATTTTAAATTTAATGAATACGGTGGATGAATTTTGTGCATTGACTCATTTGCCCTATATCTGCTCATAACCATCAGGGGCCGGTTGTATAAAAACGTAGTTAGCGCTAACTGCAGTTAAAAAGTAGTAAAAAGTGGTTAACTTTAATCACGTAGTTAAGCCGGTTGTATAAAAGTGTAGTTAGCTTTAACTGCAGTTAAAAAGTAGTTAAAGTTAACTATGCTTTAGGGTATAGTTAACTGTCCAAAACGTAGTTAAAAATGGTGTTTGCATAGGAGTGAACAACATTTTTCAGTAAAACGATAATGAAAAGCAACGCTTACCTGAGATTTTCAATCGCTATCTTCCCTGTGAATGTTTCCTGACAATATAAACTATTCGAATGCTATCGCTTTGGTGTTTTTACGAAAACAGAACATATTTTT